>CAKOFX010000002.1:457500-527031 GCA_933228675.1 Stomorhina lunata | reverse complement strand
AAATATTTGATCTTATTTTACAAGTTAAGGAACTAATTTATTTGAAAATGAATATAAACATAAGCATTTTGGTTCAAAGTGGGAGTTAATAGAAAATATATATTGATTTATATAAATATATTTATTAATGAAGACAAATTTTATAAGGTAAATAAATAAAAAAATCGTACTTCAGAATTAACTGCAGTATAATACATTGAAAAATATGAAAGCTTTTTTATAGTCAAATTGATATTTTTTGATAAAATAAAATGGAAGGGACGCTCTTCGTGACGCACGGCATCTTTGGCTACGGAACACTAGAGGTCCTTAGTCTTCCCAATTTAACTAATCAAAGGTCATTTTGCAAAAAATATAAAATATGGTATAGGTGTTTAATATATATATATTCAAATATCTTTTATTTAGAGCATACAGTTAGAGACATAAAATTAAAAATGTTTGTGTTCTACACATATAAAAACAAACTTTTTAACTAATTACTAATAAGTTACATTATTTATTTTTATTATTACTAAATCGAAAAAATTCAAGTAAATAAAATTTAAAATTGAATTATATTAAATGTGAAAATTCGTTGATTGGTATAAATTTCGTTCCTAAAGCCCAACACTTTTATCAACACGTATCCATTGCCGACAATCTGAACCGGTTCGGTTTATATTCGTCCATCTGACCACGATGGCCAATGAACATGAGCTAATAAAAATGTTTGGCTAAAGGAACAACATTTTACCAAACAATGACTTTTGAATTTTACCTAAAATTATTTCGATTTTGTATTAATAAATAACGTGTTAAGTTCTGTCCCTTACTGTAAGCGCTATAATTAAATGTTACTGTAAAACACATATACGATTTTTTTAATTTTAGATAATTATCAATGCATTACGCAAAAGCTCAATTTGAAAATGTATTTACCTTAAATACTTGTCCATTAATTTTTTTATAATAAAAAAATTTTAACTAAATCCAAGAAAATCGCTGTTGGGAATATTTAAGTCCCTTTTTTTAATTTGATGTTGAACTATGATATTTACTATGTATATAACAACCTCCTGGCAAACATTAAAAAGCGACCCACCCTAATATAAAACTGATGAAGCAGTATTCTAGGGCATCACTTACATGGTTCTTCAAAAAGTTTATTAACAAAAAGTCCGTTGACTTTTTTCATTTGAAGAAAACAAATGCTAAAAAATGTTAAGGTGGTGATGTGGAACCTCGGCTCGAGATTTTGACAACAATCTGTAAATGTGATTCAAATTCGATCAAATTTGTGAAATCTTTGGAATATCTTCGGTTGCAGTAGTTTTATAGTTCAACATTTTAAAGTATCAAAATGGTTTCCCTAGTATTTATTTGCCAAAAATTTTGTCTCATAACCTGTTGTAGCTTTACATTAATAATCTGTTAAAAACTTTTCGTTGTACGTAATATGTAGTAAGGCCAAACCGTTGATAGTAATACGACAGGTCCATATATTTTGTTCCTTATGCATTCACTGTATATAAAGTCAGGACTTCACATTGATTGATAGTTATCTTTTGTAAAATTTTGTCCATCTACCTCATTTTGTTAAGGCGCTATCGGGCTTTTATTTGACGGACAGACGGACATAAGCCCCTTATTTTGGTATTTTTGTGTGTTTCGCAAATTTGCTATTGAGGTTTCATTTATTGACATCTAAGTATATTTTAGATGGAATTTAGGACGCTTCCATAAGTGTTTTGTATGGGAGCTACGTTTCAATATGGTCCGATTTCGATGAAATTTTATATTCTGCCTAGTGCTTGTATAAAACTTCTATACACAAAATTTTATCAACATACCTGTTACAATTTGCAAGGTTATAATGGAGCTATGATGTAAACCGATTTCGCGCAATTTCAATTACAAAATTTTCCAAGAAGTGATGAATGTGTTTGCCAAGTTTCAGTAACCTGGCTTCTTCTGTTTAGCCCTATCATTGCCTTCCCGGTCATCGCCAGCCAAATAATCGTGCCAAGTAGCACTTTTGCCAAAGACAACAAACACAATTATTTAATTAAAAAGTCATAAAGTATAAGAAATGAATAGACTTACCATTATATGGACATAGATATCCAAGCGCATCTTATACAACAGTCTTCGCAAATATCGATAACATTATGAAATGTCCGTTAGAATACCCTCACTGCTAAAAAAGAATTTAGTGTTATGATTTAAATTACAGCTATAATTTCATATTTTCATACCTCCCGCTTTAATTTTACACAACACAAATATTTTTTAAATCACAAATATCACAAAACAACGCGGTTTATAACGAAATTTGTAAAACAAACTAACACGGACTAAAATTGAAAATAAATTATAAATGAAAATAATTTATTGACATTTATTTTTCATATATGAACTAATTTTTAGGAAATTTTTCTTAAATATAGGCATATAACTTTTAAGAATTTATTAAAAATTTCCTAATTACTTCATAAATTTAAACATGATTTATTTTGATTTATCTGAACAATTTTTAGGAAAATTGTCCTAAATACAAATATATAACTTTCAATAAATTATTACAATTATACTTATTAAAACAAAATTTTATACTATTGGACGTTGTAATTTATCTTAACTAATTTTAAATAAATTTTTCTTTTTTTGAGAAAAATTTTCTAAATTTAAGTATAACTTTTTAGTAATTAGGAAAATAATGAACTTAAATTTATGACAACAACTTCCAGATTTTAAGTAAGTACAATTTTATGAACTATTTTTGAGTAAATCATTTACTAATTAAATTTTTTTGAAATAAACTAAATATTTCCTTGTTTTACGATATGATGAACTAAAATCTTGGACATATTTACTAGCTTTTAACAAAAATTTCCCTAAAATAAATAATATTTAACAAAAATCATGCAATTTTTTTATGGAAAAATATTAACTAAATTTTAGTATATGAACTATACATTTTTTTATTTAAATGTAGTATTTTTTACTAGACTGTAATAATTTTTCCTAGTTTTGAGTAAAAATTTACTCTGAATGAGGAAATTTTTTTCCATAAAAATAGGAATTTGTTTTCCTCAAATTTAGTACATGTCTTTTTTCTGAGTGTATGGTGGTGAAGGGTATAATTACTAAAATGCTCATAAATCAAAAGATAATGAGAATTTTAAGTTTATTTTTGGACGCATAATTCTTGTAATAACTTTAATTAATTTGCAAAATTTTAAGACAATCGGTAAACATTTTACCATAACACTCATATAAGTCCATATGACGGGAACAGCTTAAATATATAAGTTTTGAAAAAATGTTTGTATGATGGCAAAATTTAGCAAATATTTGTCTTTATACAGGAAAAAGAACACCTTTGACCTTAGTGGTGAAGGGTATCGTATGGTCGGGATTGACCGACTATAGTACTTTCTTACTTGTTTAAACTAAGGAATATTGAATATCGTTTCCCCTTTTGACCAGCTATAACTTACAAATATATTTAAGATTAACCTTGAACTAAGCCACATTAATGAAATCATAAACCCTTTAGTCTTACCTAAATACAAACTTCAGTATTTGTAGATATACATACAAATATACACACATGTTTATGTATGTATTTACATTCTCAAAAGACAAGCCTTTTTGTATGTGTCATAACATACATATGTATGTATATAAAAAGTATATTCCTACAAAAATAAAACATCTGTTATTGCTGTACATTAGTCCCTTTTTCTGTGCAAATTATTCAATTGTTATTTCTTAATTCTCTTAATGTCCATTTAGCTTAAATATTTGTGTTTTCCGGAATAAAAGGTCTGTATGGCTTTGTATATAAGTGGGTGTTTGTTCAAAAGTGGTAAGCAAATATGAAACGGGTGTATGGGGCCTAAATAGAAAAAAAATGCAAAATTGAAACCCAAGCAAAAAATTTTAAACGTGAGACTTTTACACAAAATTATTGAGAAATTTAGAAAACTTTCATCTATTTTAACTCACACTTGAGTTTGTGCATAAAAAGTTGTTCGAAGTCACACACACATGTACGAAAATATTTCGGCCATATGACACTTAACATTTACACACACAACATATTGTGTACTCGTATGTGTTATTTACCACAATTCACATAAGTAACTAAGTAGTACATACAAATTAAATAGGAATATTTGAATGAAACGTAAAACTCAATGTTTGGATGGACTGACCACAAAACACAACTACCATTTGCCACTCACTCACTCACTCTTGGATAAACATTCAATTTGCATTTTACATAATTGTACTTTTGGCTAAAATGCATATTCTAAGCATAAACAAAAACAACTGAATGAATGAACGAATGAATGAATAAAGTAAAGTAACCATCTCACACACACTTACATACTCGTGTACCCATACTTACACACACTCAATTATTAATATGCAGATGTGAACCAACATCGGAAGAATCCTTTAAAACAGAATAAACGATATTTAACAAAACTGGAGCAAGCAGCACAACAAAATTATTAACAGACAATAACTCGTGGGAAATTGGAAAAGACATTAGAAATTAGCAGATTGTAAAAGATTTAGGACAAAAATGGTTAAAGAAAAATTTTTCACTAAAAATATAGTTAATCTCAAAATATTCTTAGAAAAAGTTATGATTATAAAGAAATGTTGATGAAAAGTTAACGATGTCGAAAAACTTTCCAAACCTTTAAATTTCAATTAAAAAATTTATATTAAATTAAAAATTTGATGAAAAATTTACTTTGCCTTAAGATTTTCATAGATTGAAATTCGATACGCCTGGGTTAAAAATCGATGTTCTACATCCTCAGATGTTCAGAAAAAAATTTGTCTTCCCAGGTCAATGTCCTGAGGTGGCGCACAGCTCAATTATTTCTAAGCCCCATTTGTATAGGAAAAAATGACAATTTTTTCGGTTTTTGGTAAATTTCGATCAATAAGTTTATGTTTTTGGCAAAACCAGTAGTTGGATGTAAAAGACAACTAAATTAGCTTTCATTAGAGTCATAAAAACTAAAATCCATGCAGTAGTTTTTAAGTTATTGCAATTTGCCCCCGAAAATGCAGGTCCTTTTCAACACGCCTAAGGATATGCAGCAAAAAATTAACTATAGAGTACAGAAATTACAATGTAAGACATCCCTTGTCATCTTAAAACTTATAAGTACTAAATAATTGAAATTTATGAATATATAATTTTATTTACGTAGTTTTTTTTTACTGCAAAAAAGGTACTTTTTTTAAGGACCGTTTCAAAACTCACTTTTTAAGTTTTAGAAAATTTTGCTAAAAAAATATTCAAAATTTACAAATTTTTGATCGGCATGGTAATAAAATTCAAAAAGGTCAGCTTGATATCTCATATGGTTTCGGCGTACCTGCGACTTGAATTTTTTTTTCGAAAAAAAATTGGGTCATTTTGGTCCCCATGTCTGTTAAGGGTTAAAACAAATCTTTTTATTAAAACAATATAATCATTCTTAAAAATAATTATTTTTATTAATTTTGATTGAAAGTCGCCACTAAATTCTTAACATTTCGTATTTTTGGCATTAAAAATCCAAATTTTGACCTTTGACCCCGATGAAAAGGGGTTACACAATATCAAAGAAAATTCTAGCGGACATTTCTCAGTGACTGGACAATAAAATTTAGTATTAGTGTTATCCAAAGAAAACTTAAATAACATTTGCTATACAACTACTTAAATAATGTCCAAAAATTTACTTTTTCGCGAAATTTTAAGATTTCAAGTCACTGGTACGGCGAAACCATATGAGATATCAAATTGAACTTTTTTGAATTTTATTACCAAATCTGTGTATTTTAAAATAGCGATCAAAAATTTTGAAATTTCTAATTTTTTTTTACAATATTTTCTAAAACTTAAAAAGTGAGTTTTGAAACGGTCCTTAAAAAGTACAATTTTGCAGTATAAAAAAAACTACGTAAATTAAATTATATTTAACCCCTTGACGTATTTCCACGAGTCTGACTCGTTGTACAATTTCTGTGCCTAACATGATTATCACGAGTCCGACTCGTGGTACTATTTATGTGCCTAACATGATTATCACGAGTCTGACTCGTTGTGCGACTGTTCTTAAGCATCAAAACCGGTTTGTTTAGTGCAACTTGTGTGCGAACAGTTGGAAGCGAACTTCGTTGCGCAGATTGATACGTAAAGGGGTTAAATAAGTTTCAACTATTTAGTACTTTAGATGACAGGGGATGTCTTACTTTGTAATTTCTGTTAATTTTTAAGTTATTTTTTTTTGGTTGCATATCCTTAGGGGTGTTGAAAAGGACATGAATTTTCTAGGGCAAATTGCAATAACTTAAAAACTACTGTATGGAGTTTTAGTTTTTATAACCCTAATGAAAGCTGATTTAGTTGTCTTCTACATTTAATCATTGGTTTTGCCAAAGATATATCTTTATTGATTGAAATTTACCAAAAACCGAAAAAAATCGCATTTTTCCCCATACAAATGGGTCCAAGAAATAAATGTCCGGTGCGCCACCTCAGGACATTGACCTAGGAAGACAATTTTTTTTTCTGAGGACCTTAGGATGAACATCGATTTTTGTGCTACTGACAGATGCGTCTTTAAATGTTACTCTAAAAGCCTAATACCTCTTCTACCGATGTTCTCAATTTCGTCAAAATCCATCCGGTATTTAAGAAACTACAGGGTTAATATCAAAAAAAACCTCATTTGTTGCAGTAGTTTTACAGTTTAACATTTAAAAGTATCTAAGTGGTTTCATATGGAAACGAAGATCGAATCCCTACGTGATACGTCAATGCCATAAAGTTTAAGGATTCAAATACATGAGTTAATATCTCTCTGAATCTGTTTTATTAACTTTCCTGATTCGGAATTAATAGTCTGGATGTTAAAGAAAATCTTCCACTGACCAGCGGTTGCATAAAACTTCTCTGTTCTAAATTTAGTCGTCATAGCTATTACAATTGTATTTAATTTATCATCATAAATGTGATTTCCGGGGCGGAATTAAAGAGTGTTCTAAAAAAAATATGCATTTACTATTTTAGACAAAATTTATCCATAATGCAAGAAATAATTTATTTGTTGATCAAGTTAGTTTCTATAGATATGTCAGATACTATTATTTTAGAAATTATTAATTTTCAATAGTTATTTCAATCAAAATGGACTGCGAAAAAAAAGTTCGTGAAAATATAATTAAAACTTTTCAAAAAAATCCGTCATGGACTTTTAAAAAAATAGCTAAAAATTTGAAAGTTGATCCTCGAACGGTTTCTAATGCCATCAGACGGTATAAGGAAAACCTGAGCATTGAAAGAAAACCTGGATCAGGGAGGCAAAAAGGTCCTACAGATATTGGTAAGGCAAAAGAAGTCGAGCGACTCTTTCGAAGAGCGCCTAACACTTCTTTAAGAAAAGCAGCTCGTACGGTGAAATGTTCTACGAATTTTGCACATAGAGTCAAAGCTTATGCTGAACTGAAGACATACAAAGTCCAAAAGGTTCCAGATCGCAATGCTATAAAGAACATAGAAGCAAAAAAACGAGCGAAAAAATTGAAGTCTGATTTTATAAAAAAAATACACCTGTTGTGTGATGGATGATGAAACATACGTACTGGCAGACTTTTCTCAACTTCCTGGTCAAGATTTTTATGTTGCTGATAAACGGGGCAATGTTCGGCAAGAGTTTCGCACAAAAAAACAAACAAAATTCCCTAAGAAGTTTCTCGTGTGGCAAGCTATTTGCAGTTGTGGCAAAAGAAGTAAAGTATATGTGGCATCTGGCACAATAAACACAGAAATTTATATAAAGGAGTGCCTACAAAAACGGTTGTTACCCTTTTTAAGAGAGCACAGAGTGACTACATTTTTTTGGCCCGATTTGCCATCATGCCATTATGGAAAAAAGGCACTTGAGTGGTACTCAAAGAATAATGTCATTTTTGTACCACGAGAGGCAAATCCACCAAATGTCCAGAACTTCGGCCTGTGGAAAGGTATTGGGCTCTGGTAAAAAAGGAATTGAAGAACACAGGAAAGATTTCCAAGAACATGTCCGATTTTAAGCGCAGGTGGAACACATGCTCCAAAAATGTATCAGAAGCAACTGTAAAATCTTTAATGGAAGGGTTTCCGAAAAAAGTCGATAATTTTGCAAAACCCGAGTACTAAGTAAACATTTTAATGCTAAATGATTTTGTATAATATGTCATTATATTTGCGTATTTTGTAGAGTTTTTATATTAAAAGGTTTAATTTTTATTTAAGAAAATCCAACTACAAATTTTATTTAGAGCACTCTTTATATGGGAGCTCTAACTAAATGTGAACCGATTTCGTCCATTTTCAATACACAACTTTCTCAAGATATCGAAAATACTTTTGTAAATTTTTTTTCCCTATCCCTTTTCGTTTAGTCGCTAATGCGCTTTTATCTGACGGACGTAAATCCCTTTTCTTTTTGGATTTTTTTTTGTGTTTCTGTAGGTTTTTTATATAGGAGCTTTGGTAAAATGGTGGCCTATTTTGACAAAATTTTGCACACTGGCTGGCATTAACATGAGACTTCCTAAATTTAGTGCTTATATATGTTCTAGTTTTAGATTTATTGACATTCAAGTGTATTTTAGGTGAAATTTAGGTTGTTTTCATAAGTGTTTTGTGTGGGAAATAGTGAAATTTATATGCTACCTAGGGCTTATGTAAAACCTCATTACATTATCATCATAGCTATTATATTTTGATATTTATTAGCAAATAAGCAGTTAGAATAGGCAAGGCTATACGGGAGCTATGGTCAAATGTTAACCGATTTTGCCCAATTTCAATACAAACATTTTCTCAGCTAGCTCCTTTCGTTTAGGCGTTATTGTGATTTCAACTAAATAAGGATTCAGAAATATTTATCGCTTTTGGTTTTTGATCCAATATTAAGGAAATTACAAACGGAATGACAATCTCCATATACCCCACATTCTTTTTGATGGTGGATATAAAAATGTTGCTGAAACATCTAAACATTTCTTGGTTTTTTGCTTATTTACACACGCAACCAAATAATCGGTTTAAAAGGTAATCGGGCTTCAACGCCCTTAACCTTTTTCTTACTTCGCACTTTTCAAATTTTATCGTTTCACGAATGGACATGAAACGTTTTACTTTCTTGTATGGAAAAGGTCATTGGGCTGAGATAAAAAAAATGTATAGGCAATCTAACTGGATTATATAAAACAATTATATCAGTGAATCGGCGGGAATGGTTTCTATGCTACTAAATTGTGCAATTAAACATTTTTATTGCTCTATGGGTAAGTTACCACAGAATATACGATAGGGTTATCGTTTCTGTATCGACAGTCGGGCTATCATAAAATTCCTATCTAATGTCCACACGACATTTGTTCTTACCAGCAAATGCCGGGCATATCTTACGAGTTTGTGAAACATTGCAATATTGAACTTTTCTGGGTACACGGGCACGACAACAATCGTGAGTCAGGATAACATCGACCAATTTACGGACTTACCGCTATCCGCCTGCAAATCAATAATTAGGCAATGTCTTTAAGCGTCAGCACAGAGCAATTGGTCATTGGAAACCACTTGTTCAATATCCAGGCAAACATGGCCCACTTACAACACTAAAAGTTCAAAATGGTTGGTAACTCTACCTCGCCACAGACTCCGCAACCTAATCTCAACCCTAACAGGTCATTGCGTTTTTGGGCTTCATGCCAAAATACTTAAGCTTCAATTCTATGACTACTGTCGCAGTTGTCATGACATAGAAGAGGAGGAGACAATAAATCACCTTCTCTGCCAGTGTCCCGCCCTTTCAATTTCAAGAGCTCTTTACTTGGGGGCACCTTTTCTGCATGATTTATCAGATCTTGCGAGTATTGACATTCGTAAAATAGACTCATTTATCAGGGCTACAGGATGACTTGATAAGCCTCTTACTGATAGCCTGGAATAACTATATTTATTCTTTTTCTTCCAGTCTATCCGTAGCAGGTACCACAACGGGACTGCTTTTAGGACCCAAGTGACAATGACTTAACATTAGCTGCCTGCCTAACCTAGCCTATGGGTAAATTTTAAATAAAATAAATTTGTAATTTCCTTAATATTGGCTCAAAAACTAAAATTGAAGTATATTCTGAATCCTTATGAAATTCTAAGACGATTGTCTGTCCGTCTGTCTGTTGTCGACACTATAAAACCTTAACAAAAGGATATAGATCACTGAAATTTGGCATAAATATTCTTCATTTCTTGGAAAATTTTGGTATTGAAATCGGCTAAAATCGGTTCACATTTGACCATAGCTCCCGTTTAACCTCGTCTAGGCTAATTGCTTATTTGCTAATAAATGACAAATTATAATAGCTATGATGATAAAATTTGGTACATAGAAGTTTTATACAAGTAATAGGCAGCATATAATAATTTAATCTAAATCGGTTCACATTTAACCATAGCTCCCATACAAAATCTTACGGAAACAGTCTAAATTTCATCTAAAATACACTAAAATGCAAATAAATGATCAACTGTAATAGCTTTGGCCACTAAATTTAGCACAAAAAAGTCTTTTGTTAATGCCAACCAGGGGCCAAATTACCGCATTCGATATCGATTGAAAACTCAGACTTTTAAGCGAATATTGTGAAGTATACTTTAGGGATGTTGAAAGTTACTTCGATGCAAAAAAGTTATTGAAATTTGGTATCCATTTTGATTCGTTTTTAAAAATATATATTGTTCAATTAAAACTCGTTTACTATTGTTTATCTTTTGTCAAATAACTTCAAAAAAATATAGTAAACTGTGGATCTTTTAAATAATTTTGATACTCCTTAAAGTATGCTATATAAATGTTTTGAAAATATCAAAGATTTCGATCGATATCGAATGCCGTAATTTGGCCCCAGTGTGCAAAATTTTGTCACAATCGGTGAGCATTTGACCATAGCTCCCATATAAAAAACTTACAGAAACACAAAAATACAAAAAGAAAAGGGGGGTTATGTCCGTCAGATAAAAGCGCGATAGCGCCTTAACAAGAGAGATATTTCTAAATTTAACACAACTTGATGGTGGGTATATAAGATTCGGCACAGCCGAATATAATACTTTTACTTGTTTGTTTCACGAACTACCGTGAAACGTTTAACTTTCTTGTATAGAAAAGGTCGTTAGGCTAATCTAACTGGAAAATATAAAACGATTATATCAACGCATCGGCGGGAATGGTTTCTAATATTACCAAATTTTGCAATAAAAAATTTTTGTTGCAGTATGGATAAATTTTGTGTAAAATAGTAAAGGTATATTTCATTCGGAACAATCTTTATAATCCAACATGAGTAATATTCTAGTCCTACACTTCAAGTAAAGTCAAATAATAGTCTTACACTCTTATTAAAAACACTCTATACTCTTAAACTTGGACGTTTGCATATGCTAGTTGCTGTAATGTTACCTATTGTTTCAGCTGAACCCCATGTATTCCACTCTCATGACTCAGAATTTTGTATTCAAACAAAATACATTCGTGCTACAAATTTAAATCCAACACAGAAAATACTGAAACGAAACCAAAATGTCAATTAAAGCTGTCGGTTGTAAGCCAAATTTAAATGGAAAAGATTTTTAAACAAAACTCAAACATTTAGTGGTCATTGACCACTGGCTAAAGTTGAAATACAAATGCTTTGGTTTTTTTTGTGCTTTTCCTAGACATGATTTCTTAATGCTTTGAATTTTCCAAAATAATTTTTAATACGAGTAAATATTTATTTAAATATTTATTTAGTTAGTTTAAATTCTCAGGGGTTATTAAAACAGTTTATACTTTGAGGATTTTTAAATTTATTGAAAATTTTTAGCATAAAGTTGTTAATATGATAATCATCTACGCTAAAGCCTAAGGGAGTTGTTTAGTTAAAGGAACTGAAGTCAGTTTTTGAAAAATCTAAATTTTAGAATTCAACAGTTATCCCTTGGGAAAAAGATAAAAAGAAAAATGTTTAGCTATTAGGTGAGGAAAAAGAGACATGAAAAAAAGATATTAGTAATCTTTAAAGTCATATTAGGCTATTGTTGTATACCCAACAATAATAGGTTTAACATCTATGAAAGGTATAAGAAGTTTGTAATAATGTTTGTAATGCATAGAGATATTGGTATGTGAACATATACACATTGAAACTCATAATTACGTCTTAAGGCGATTTAAAAGTACTACAGTCGCCTTAAAAAACTTTAATAAGATCAAATGCGTAACATTTGATCACCACTATATTTTTTTTATTTATTATGGTCTGATTGTATAAACGGTTAAAATATAATTTTCTTTAATTAAATTCTTTTTTTTATAAAATATTTAATTTTTAAATTTGATCATATCTTTAAAATGGGTCGCTCGATTTAACTGCTGGTCTGGTGGCCTGCACTCACCAAGGCAAACCAGTTGCACTATTTTAACAAAATCTTGAGATCTGCCGCTCTAATGATTACCGGTGCTTTAAGAGCTACTCCATCTAAGGCACTCTTCACCATGCTAAACTGGCTCCCAGCTGAACTAATGGCAATGCAAATTGCTCTTAACTCGGCTGTCCGTCTCAGCACAATTGAAACCTGGTCCCACTCACAAATCGGACATTCCACCATCCTGGGCAAAATCACTAATATCCCTGATCATGTAGACTACTGCATATCCACTCCTATCTTTGACAAATCCTTCACTGTGACTACCTCTGGAGAACCCCCATCGTTAGATGATGGCTGTCTAGAGGTTTTTGATGAAAAAATTTTCTATAGAAAAATTGTTGATGAAAAAATTTTCTATAGAAAAATTTTTGATGAAAAAATTTTCTATAGAAAAATTTTTAATGAAAAAATTTTCTATAGAAAAATTTTTGACGAAAAAAATTTCTATAGAAAAATTGTTCATTAAAAAATTTTCTATAGAAAAATTGGTCATAAAAAAATTTTCTATAGAAAAATTGTTCATAAAAAAATTTTCTATAGAAAAATTGTTCATAAAAAAATTTTCTATAGAAAAATTTTTGATAAAAAAATTTTCTACAGAAAAACTTTTGATAAAAAGGTTTTCTATAGAAAAATTTTGATAAAAAAATTTTCTATAGAAAAATTTTTGATAAAAAAATTTTCTATGGAAAAATTTTTGATAACATTTTTTTTTCGAGAAGAAGAGTATTTGCATATTAGCATTTGATCCCAAATCTGTTACATCTATTTATTAATGTAACAGACCAATTTATTGATAAAAAGCCAAAAAATGTTTGCGGAGAAACCAAATTCCTCGACGCGTTTCGATGGTTGGTTAAGCCATCTCTTCAGGAGGATTATCCAAAACTTAAACAGATCGAAAACCTCGCATTATTACTAAATTTACAAACAAAACTTTTAAGAATTATGTTCATAAACCATAAGTAAAATCGTAGATTATCGACTAAATAAAACCAAACATTTTTCAGTTTTCATCTACCTTCACTTCCCACATTCTAGCCGTCGCACAGTGGGGTGAATGGTACAGAAAGTGGCGATTAATTCATAAAAGTCGTAATTTTAAAATATTGTTATTGATAAATTAATGATAAATTTGAATAAATACATAAAAGCCCAATATTTAAAAGAACAAATTTTGAAAAAAACATAAATTGTTAACCTTTTATGAGCTTTTTTCTATTTTGGATAAAATAGTCTTATTTGACTATTTTTGCTGTAACTTTGGAATTAAAAACGATAAATTAATAAATTAAATTGTAAATTAGAGCATATTTTATGTGTCTTTAGGAAAAATATTTTTTTTGTTTAAATAAATATTAAATATTTGTTTATGTTTAGTTTTAACAAAAAATACGTTTTTTTCAAAATTCATAACTCCAAAAAAGTCACATTAGAAAATATTATTATTTTTTATTTATAAATATTTGTAAACACAAAACAAAGATTTCAGAAAATAAACATTAAAAAAATATAAAACTTCTTTATTTTCTTCATTTAGTTATTTATAAAAGCAATATTTACTACATAATCATCATACTTTTAAAATTTCGCGGAAATGTAATTTTTTGGTCATAATTTGAGGAGGTGCTTGGTAAATTTCACTTATGTTCAAATTTAACAATATCTTAATGCATATTATTGTCCAGTATATACAGAATGTATGCTGGATGTTTTTTCGAAATTGTATGACATTAACCCTTTCTTTCCCGGGCTCAAAAGTAAAAATTTGGGTTTTTTAGTTTTTTATGATAAAATTAGGGAAATTTAAGAATTTATGTTTATTTATATCATTAATTTCATAAAAATAATTATTTGATTATTGTTATATTACTATGAAAAATAAAAAATTAAAAATTTGAGCTTTGCCCCGGGAAAGAAAGGGTTAAAATTATCCAATTTGAAAAAAAAAACTCACTATAAATTTTTTATATACTGAGCAATAATATTGATTAACAGTTTTATCAAAATTGAACAGAAATAAATTTAATAAGCACTTGTAAAATAAAGACCAAAAAATTAAATTTTTCGCCGAAAATTGGCGAATTAAAATCGTTGGTACGGCGAAACTGTTAAAGAATTGACCTCCGTTTTTCATTAATTTTATTTTCCTAGTTGTATATTTTTAATTACCGGTGAAATAATTTTTATATTCTTATATTTTCTAAGTAAAATTTTCGAAAATATAAAAAATGAGTTTTGAAACCGACCTGTCGGCAACTAGAATTCATTCACGAAAACTTCCATAACTCAAAAATCGCACTAACGCGCAACAAAATATTTTGGGATTTATAAGCTAAAATAATATGTTTTAAGACCATATAATCATTTTTTTCTGCACTCATCCGCAAAGTTGTTGAAACTCAATGTATATATTAAAATTACCAAATTTGTAGAGCAATTTATTTTTTTATTTTTAAAATATTTTTAAAACATTTATTTAAATAAAAAATATCTTTTTAAATGCTCATATACCTGAAGTTAACGGTTCCATTAAAAAACTTTTACTTATAAAAGTTTTAATAAAAACTATAATCACTTGAAATATCAAAATTTTTTCTTTTAATCAATTCGCGCAAAAATAACAAAAATTATTGAACTTTGAGCACACACTGTAAATAAAATAAACTACCAAGAACTTTTATTTTTGCAGTTAGTGATGTAGAATTTTATCTACTTTCATATGGTACCAAATATGGCTGTGAAAGTTAAAGTTCATCTTTTGAATTAATCGTCATTATTGAAGGCTTTCGCCCCAAAGTGCGTCGGCTACTATATGCAGAATGCTGTAAAGAAGTTGGTTTATAAACATAATTCTTAAAAGTTTTGTTTGTAAATTTAGTAATAATGTGAGGTTTTCGATCTGTCTAAATTGGGGAATAACGTGATTCTTAATAATATCATTACTATTCAATCAATTTTTATGATATTAGGCTTATATTATTTAGAATATTCATAGTTTTATAATAGTGGGGTTAAGATGGTAATTTTGTTACAATTTCAATTTTCTTTTAAATTTCTGAAAAACACAATTTTTTTCGCCCATGCACAAAAAAATATATTTTTTAATATTGAGATATGAAATTGGATAAGTCGTTTTCAAGATATGGTATGCAAAAAAAAAATATTTTTAAATATTGTGATATGAATAACTTCAAAAATAACTTCGCACAAAAATTTTGTCTTAGCACATCTTAAGACTGATTGATGTACCTTTCAATAAAATTGAACAAGTTGTTTTTAAGATATGGAAAACTGATTATGGAAAAACAAAATTTTTTCGAGCTTGCAAAAAAAAATATTTTTTCATATTAAGATATAGCTCCAAAACCATTGATCGCACAAAAATCATGTCTTAGCACATCTTAGGGACAATTTTGTTCCTAATACATTGATGTATTTCTAAATAAAATTGGACAAATCGTTTTCAAGATATGGTAAACTAACTAGTATAACCATTTCAAAAATCTCAATATTTTGAAAAGATTCAATGAAAAAAAAAAAAAAAAAAATAAAAATTTCAAGTGTTTTTATTTAAAATATAATTCTATCTGTTGCCCGGTGTAGTTCTTGCTTTATTTTTGGACATTTTTCTGCAAATATATACTATCATAAATATTTTATATATAAATATTTGCATTAAATTTCTATTTGAAATTTGTTCTTTTATGATAAAACAATTATAATTAAACACAAATATTTTAATAAAATTTCCTTTTAGAAATATTTACATTAAAAATGTCCTTTTTATTTACAAACATTTTTTTTTTTGTACATAAATCAAATTTGAAGAAAAATTTTACAAATTACAGACTTGACAAATAAAATTTCAGTTAGAATGTAAAAATATTTGTATTTTTGTTAAATAATCTTCATAAAAAAAGAAAGAAATGAAAATATCTTAAGTTTAACTAACTAACAGATTAAGTTAGAATATTTTAAAAATCTCTTTAAAATTTAAAATCAAATGAATTGAGATATTCGTATGTAAAGAAATAGTTGTATGTCAAATATGTTGAAATCCCTGATGTCATCAAAACTATAAGATTACACATAAACTAGAAATACTGTGGTTTGGCTTTGTAAAACTTATAAGAAAATTTTAAGTTTCATTTAAATTTAAATTGCAATTTTTTGTTTTTAACATTTTCCATAAAAGATTATCTCAAAGTTTTTTTGGAAAAAATTGAGTGCGAAATAAATACTTTTTATAGCATAATTAGGCAAAAATACGTGACGTTGTCGAAAATGAGTTTTAGCTCAAATATTGTAAAATATGTCACAATATTATGAAAAATGAAAAAATTAAGATGACAATTTTTTAAATTACACACAAACCATAAGATTTATAAAAGACAATACATTCTTCGTATTTCGATATATTAAGGAAGGTTTTATTTTCAGCAGGTGTTTAAATATTAAACATTAGGGTAATACCTAATTTTAAAACAAGTAAGAGTGTTTTATTCGGCTGTGCCGAATCTTATATACTCACCATCAAGTTGTGCTAAATTTGGAAGCATATCTCATTTATCGACGAGGGTGCAGCAAATTCAAAACGTGGACCAAATTGGAAAAAAGTTGTTACGCTAGTTGGTATTGTTGGTAAAAAATTTGGAATAACTTCGGTTGCAGTCGCTTTATAGTTCAAGATTAAAAAGTATGTAAGTGGTTTCCCTAGTATTTATTTACTTTGAACAAAATTCGTTCTAGTAACCGGGTATGGTTTTACATTAATAAGTTGTTAAATACTTTTCGTTGTGCTTAATATGTAGTTAGGATAAAGAAATTGATAGTAATAAGACTGGTCCATATATTTTGTTAGGAGTTCCTAATGCATCTACCATATACATCATCTTAATATGCTGCTTGTACCTCTGAATCTTTTTGACATATATATGAGAATTATAGCCAAATGTTGACCGATTGTAACTAAATTTCTGGTATTTATATAAAGTTTATTATATATTTCCACCATAGCACAGTGGGAAAATACGGCCAAAACTCAATAACTTGGTCATTTCTTAACTTTTTTTCTTGAAATTTTCTGTGCATGTAAATAATATACCTTTAGCTAAACTGAAATAGTTTTTTTAAGAAAATATAAAGGCTGTGGTCACTTAAAACTGGACTACTAAACATGCTGAAAAATCTTTGCTGGCGATTTTAAAAATTATTACTTTAATGGGATAATTTATGAAAATAATACCTATCCTACGACATACGTCTTGTCAAAATCGGACATGTCCTTTTAAAGATATTGGCCTCATAATATGAGCTTATAACCAGATTTGGTATGCTTTTAATAAATCTACAGAAAAACTCCAAACATTTAACATTCTTATACAAATAATTACTAGTCCTTGAATAATATAAAATTTGTGGATTTAAAAATTATTATTGCGTCCACAATTATGTGACCACTACCTGTATACTTAAATAGACTATATAAAGGTCACTTCACTCAAAATTGAAAATTTTGTTTTTTTTTATGTTTATATAAATTTTACATAGAATTAGAAAGAAAGCTAAAGAAATGGCATAAAAATATTACATCATGCAAAAATTTCACTTCAAGTAGTGATTTTTTTTCGCGATAAATTGCATAAAATTGCGAAAGAGGGGTGTCACTAAAAACGTTATAATTCTTAAAATGGGATGCAAATGGATACGAAATTCATAGAGCTTATTACTGATTCAATTCAGCTATTCGAAGCAGTTGTGCTCCAACCTCTAAAAATCTTTAAAAAAAATTGGCGGTCTGTTAAACTTTGTATTTAAAATTAAAACAAAAAAAAAAAAAAAAAAATTTATAGTTGTTTTAACTGCCAGAATTCTACATAAAGCATAGGTCAAAAAATATCGAAACTGGCGCGGTTAATTAGCACAAGGTATCTACTTTTTAGTCCCAAAGAGAAAATAACTTAAAATTTTACACTTTTTCCAATATTATCCGAATTTTATTTATAGGTTCAAATATACAGTAAATTTTATTAAGAACATAAAAATAAATATTCAAACTTTGAAGAATTATTACAGTCTTAGTAGACAATGCAGAATGGTAAAAATTTCGGATTACATGTTTTGAAATGTCAGCTCTAATCTGACATCAAAATTTGTTAAAAAAAATTAAAAGCAACTTTGGGGGTTTTGGCCCTAATTTCCTACTGTGCATAGGTGGAAAGGGTATTATAAGTTTGTGCTGATGTATGTAAAGCATATAAATATTTGTCTTAGACCCATCTTTTAGTATACCAATAGGCTAAGAATCACTTTCTGAGTCAATTTAGCGATGTCCGTTCGTCTGTCCATCTGGCTGGCTGGCTGGATCCCCATGTAAACCTTGTAATCAAACTACAGGTCGCAATTCTAAAGAGAATTTGATGAAATTTGGCACAGATCATTTTTTTGATAATAGGACCATGGCTATTGAATTTCGTCAAAATCGGTCCATTATTTATGGTACTTTCCATAGGTCCCACTTCCCGGAATTGATATATTAGCAACAAAAATCAATATTTTTTCATGAAATTTTAAAAAAATACTGCTTATGTAAACTTAAATTATTGTGCTAAATTTCGTTGAAATCGGTCTACATTTG
Source organism: Stomorhina lunata (assembly GCA_933228675.1). Classification (NCBI taxonomy): domain Eukaryota; kingdom Metazoa; phylum Arthropoda; class Insecta; order Diptera; family Rhiniidae; genus Stomorhina; species Stomorhina lunata. The sequence goes on along the minus strand of CAKOFX010000002.1, from coordinate 507,868 downwards.
ACCATAGCTCCCATACAAACTCTTTTCACAAAACGCACTAAATGAGACAAAATTCACTAAAACGCTCCTAAATCCGAAAACAATGAGAATTTTAAGTTTATTTTTTGTAATAACTGTAATCAATTTACCAAATTTCGGGATAATCGGTTCACATTTAACCCTAGCTCTAATATAAGTCCAAATGACGGAAACAGCTTAAATGTATAAGTTTTGAGATTATTTTTATATGATGGCAAAATTTAGCAAATATTTGTCTTTATACAGGAAAAAGAACACCTTTGACATTAGTGGTGAAGGGTATCGTATGGTCGGGCTTGACCGACTATAGTACTTTCTTACTTGTTTTTATATATATATATATATTTGGTATTTATATAAAGCTTTTATTTTTAGTGGCAATAGCTATCATAGTTTCTAATTTAATAGCTTTTAACATGTCCTTGCTAAATATTTTTTGGTTTCCGGGAGTGTTTTATATGAATGCTATAGTCAAATATGGACCGATTCCTATAAAATTTGATATACTGATCAATAGTTGCATAAAAATTCTCTATTCTAAATTTAGTCGTCATAGCTATTACAATTGTATTCAATTTATCAGCATTCATGTGTTTCCCGGGGCGGGGTTATATTGTAGCACTAACTAAATAAGAACCGATTTCGCCCATTTTCAGTACACAACTTCTGTTACAAATCAAAAATACTTTTGTATAATTTTGTCTCTCTAGCTCTTGTAGTTAAGGAGCTATCGCGCTTTTATCTGACAGACAGACATAAACCCCCTTTTCTTTTTATATTTCCCTAAGTTTTTTATATGGGAACTATGGTGAAATTGTGGCCGATAGTGACAAAATTTTGCACACTGGCTGGTATTCACATAAGACTTCCTTGTGCTTAATTAAGTGGCCAAAGCTATTACAGCTTTAAGTGTATTTCAGGTGGAATTTAGGCTGTTTCCGTAAGTTTTTTGTATGGGAGCTATGGTTAAATGTGAACCGATTTCGATGAAATTTTATATGCTGCCTAGTGCTTTTGTAAAACTTATAGATAGATTTTGTCATCATAGCTGGTATAATTTGTCATTTATTAGCAAATGAACGATTAGCCTAGACGAGGCTATATGGGAGCTATGGTCAAATGTGAACAGATTTTGATCAATTTCAATACCAAAATTTTTCAAGAAATGAAAAATATTTGTGCCAAATTTCAGTGACCTATATCCTTTCGTTAAGGTTTTATCGTGCCGATAACAGACAGACGGACATACAGACAAACAGACAGGCAGACAGACAGACAGACAGACAGGCAGACAGACAGACAGACAGACAGACAGACAGACAGACAGACAGACAGACAGACAGACAGACAGACAGACAGACAGACAGACAGACAGACAGACAGACATCGCTCAATCGTCTTAGAATTTCACAAGGATTCAGAATATACTTCAATTTCGGTTCTTGAGCCAATATTAAGGAAATTACAAACGGAATGACAATCTCAATATACCCACCATTCTTTTTGATGGTGGGTATATTGAAATATATTTATTCAGATCAATGATTTATTGCTAATAATACACTTAATTTAGTCCCCTAGAAATTCTTCTTTATGGAAAGACAAAAACAATTTTTAAGAATAGAGGGACTCTTCAGAGATTTATTAAAATATGTATATCTTTTTGGAGTATGCTAATAAAGGTACATAATGGAGATGTAGGTATGTTTATGCTCAAGGTCTCATTATCCTTTTATGTCTAAAGATGTGAAACATGTTTCAAAACCTGGAAAAATGAAGTCAATTTCACTGTGTGGTATGTGTATGAAAGTATATGTAAATGTAATATATGTATCTCTCTATCTACATGTATATAGATTATTTTACTAACATACCATGAAAATAAAATTTCAAAATTTACATATTTTATAAGAAGCTTAATTAGCATTTGTTATTACTTCTCTTTCTCTCTAAAATTCTCTCACTTTGCCACACATTCCAACAAAAATTCCAAATGTCTCTACATGAATCTATTTATGCAAATGTTTATATTTATGAAGAAAATAATAACAGAAATCTAGAAGAAGCCTTGAAGTTGCTAGTCTTTTCTTCTTTTCTTACTTTGTATTTGTTGACATTGTTGTTGTTTTGTTGGCATTAAGATCTTATCCTTGTATCGTCATATAACTTATATTTATATATTTTACATATGCGAGTGTATGTATGTTACTCCGTTTACATACATATGTAAGTAAATCTGTATGTATTTGACGCAGTAGCTCATTGTTTTAATATCTTTGTACACATAGTTGTGGAATTAGTTTAGGGCAAGTTGTGTTATTAGTTACGAGGGTAGTCTGATACTAAGGTAATAGTAATATTATCTTCAACTACATGTTTTTGGCATAATATAGTTTTCATTATACCCTTCACCACCATAGGCGGAAAGGGTATTATAAGTTTGTGCTGATGTATGTAACGCATAGAATTATTAGACCCATCTTTTAGTATACCAATAGGCTTAGAATCACTTTCTGAGTCGATTTAGCGATGTCCGTCCGTCCGTCCGGCTGGTTGGCTGGCTGGACCCCCATGTAAACCTTGTAATCAAAATACAGGTCGCAATTCTGAAGATAATCCGATAAAATTTGGCACAGATAATTTTTTTGATAATAGGACCATAGCCATTGAAATTCTTCAAAATCGGTCTATTATTTATGGTACCTCCCATAGGTCCCACTTCCCGGAATTGATATATTGGTCACAAAAATATGTTAACTTAAATCACTGTACCAAATTTCGTTTAAATCGGTCCACATTTGACCATAGCTCCCATACAAATTCTTTTCTCAAAACGCAATAAATGAGACAAAATTCACTAAAACGCTCGTAAATCCGAAGATAACGCCAATTTTTAGTTTATTTTTTGCATACATAATCTGTAGTCAATTTGCCAAATTTCATAATAATCGGTCCACATTTGTCCCTAGCCCTCATATGAGTCCAAATGGCAGAGCAGCATAAATGTATTAGTTTTGAGAATATGTTTGTATGATGACAAAATTTAGCAAATATTTGTCTTTATACAGGAAAAAGAACACCTTTGACCTTAGTGGTGAAGGGTATCGTATGATCGGGCTTGACCGACTTTCTTACTTGTTTTAAACTATAATGTAGTATATATTCAATATATTCAAATTAAGTCTATTATTTGGTTATAGACATATAATAGTCTTATTAAAGTCAGACTGTAATCTTGTGGTTCTATGATCCAATAGGGGCAACAATAATAGAATAATAATAATAATAATAATAATAATAATAATAATAATAATAATAATAATAATAATAATAATAATAATAATATAATCAGACTTTAGTGAGATTATTATACTACCTTCCGACTTTAGTCAGATTTTGGTCTTATATACCTAATACCATTATAGTCTTATATTTACTTCATGCAAAGTCACTTCCAACCCTCGTTTGACAAAAATATTATGCAAATTAAGTTTTAAAGTTCACATGAATTTATCTTAATGTTTTTGTACTTTGATACTAAAATTGAAAAGTGTAAAGAAATAGAACTAGAAACTAAAATCAACATATGTGTATCGTTGCATCTGTCAGTCTGTCTGTCCTTTATTCTCAAAAGTTTAATACGTTTTGTTAGAATGTTCTTTCCTGGGTCTTCCTAATCATTTTCATTTCATTCTTTAGCTAACATTTCCCCCGGATTTTATTGTTCTCTGCTAGAATGAAAATATTTACATTAAATATTAGAAGCTGTTGCAAAAGATTTCTTAGGAAATAATTTGTAATTTAAAAGATTTATTCCAAAATAAACACAAATATCTGGAATAGAACATTCCTATATACATACACTCATTTTAAATTATATAAACATTTATTTTGAGTTATTTCTTACAACAAAGATAAAGTTGACTATATAAAGGCAAAAGCAAAATAGAGACATAGAATGAGCCATAGACTATAATATAGACTAAGACATAGACTATAACATGGACTAAGACATAATCTAAGATATAGACTACAACATAAACTAAGACTAAGACATAGACTAAGACATAAACTAAGACTAAGACATAGACTAAGACATAAACTAAGACTAAGACATAGACTAAGACATAAACTAAGACTAAGACATAGACTAAGACATAGACTAAGACATAGACTAAGACATAGACTATGACATATACTAATACATATACTAAGACATAGATTAAGACATAGACTAAGACATAGACTAAGATAAACTAAGACATAGACTAAGACATAGACTAAGACATAGACTAAGACATAGACTAAGACATAGACTAAGACATAGACTAAGACATAGACTAAGACATAGACTAAGACATAGACTAAGACATAGACTAAGACATAGACTAAGACATAGACTAAGACATAGACTAAGACATAGACTAAGACATAGACTAAGACATAGACTAAGACATAGACTAAGACATAGACTAAGACATAGACTAAGACATAGACTAAGACATAGACTAAGACATAGACTAAGACATAGACTAAGACATAGACTAAGACATAGACTAAGACATAGACTAAGACATAGACTAAGACATAGACTAAGACATAGACTAAGACATAGACTAAGACATAGACTAAGACATAGACTAAGACATAGACTAAGACATAGACTAAGACATAGACTAAGACATAGACTAAGACATAGACTAAGACATAGACTAAGACATAGACTAAGACATAGACTAAGACATAGACTAAGACATAGACTAAGACATAGACTAAGACATAGACTAAGACATAGACTAAGACATAGACTAAGACATAGACTAAGACATAGACTAAGACATAGACTAAGACATAGACTAAGACATAGACTAAGACATAGACTAAGACATAGACTAAGACATAGACTAAGACATAGACTAAGACATAGACTAAGACATAGACTAAGACATAGACTAAGACATAGACTAAGACATAGACTAAGACATAGACTAAGACATAGACTAAGACATAGACTAAGACATAGACTAAGACATAGACTAAGACATAGACTAAGACATAGACTAAGACATAGACTAAGACATAGACTAAGACATAGACTAAGACATAGACTAAGACATAGACTAAGACATAGACTAAGACATAGACTAAGACATAGACTAAGACATAGACTAAGACATAGACTAAGACATAGACTAAGACATAGACTAAGACATAGACTAAGACATAGACTAAGACATAGACTAAGACATAGACTAAGACATAGACTAAGACATAGACTAAGACATAGACTAAGACATAGACTAAGACATAGACTAAGACATAGACTAAGACATAGACTAAGACATAGACTAAGACATAGACTAAGACATAGACTAAGACATAGACTAAGACATAGACTAAGACATAGACTAAAACATAGACTAAGGCATAGACTAAGACAACACTAAGACATAGACTAAGATATAGACTAAGACATAGACTAAGACATAGATTAAGACATAGACTAAGACATAGACTAAGATAAACTAAGACATAGACTAAGACATAGACTAAGACATAGACTAAGACATAGACTAAGACATAGACTAAGACATAGACTAAGACATAGACTAAGACATAGACTAAGACATAGACTAAGACATAGACTAAGACATAGACTAAGACATAGACTAAGACATAGACTAAGACATAGACTAAGACATAGACTAAGACATAGACTAAGACATAGACTAAGACATAGACTAAGACATAGACTAAGACATAGACTAAGACATAGACTAAGACATAGACTAAGACATAGACTAAGACATAGACTAAGACATAGACTAAGACATAGACTAAGACATAGACTAAGACATAGACTAAGACATAGACTAAGACATAGACTAAGACATAGACTAAGACATAGACTAAGACATAGACTAAGACATAGACTAAGACATAGACTAAGACATAGACTAAGACATAGACTAAGACATAGACTAAGACATAGACTAAGACATAGACTAAGACATAGACTAAGACATAGACTAAGACATAGACTAAGACATAGACTAAGACATAGACTAAGACATAGACTAAGACATAGACTAAGACATAGACTAAGACATAGACTAAGACATAGACTAAGACTAAGACATAGACTAAGACATAGACTAAGACATAGACTAAGACATAGACTAAGACATAGACTAAGACATAGACTAAGACATAGACTAAGACATAGACTAAGACATAGACTAAGACATAGACTAAGACATAGACTAAGACATAGACTAAGACATAGACTAAGACATAGACTAAGACATAGACTAAGACATAGACTAAGACATAGACTAAGACATAGACTAAGGCATGGACTAAGACATAGACTAAGACATAGACTCAGACATAGACTAAGACATAGACTAAGACATAGACTAAGACATAGACAAAGACATAGACTAAGACATAGACTAAGACATAGACTAAAACATAGACTAAGGCATAGACTAAGACAAAGACTAAGACATAGACTAAGATATAGACTAAGACATAGACTAAGACATAGACTAAGACATAGACTAAGACATAGACTAAGACATAAACTAAGACATAGACTAAGACATAGACTAAGACATAGACTAAGACATAGACTAAGACATAGACTAAGACATAGACTAAGACATAGACTAAGACATAGACTAAGACATAGACTAAGACATAGACTAAGACATAGACTAAGACATAGACTAAGACATAGACTAAGACATATACTAAGACATATACTAAGACATAGATTAAGACATAGACTAAGACATAGACTAAGATAAACTAAGACATAGACTAAGACATAGACTAAGACATAGACTAAGACATAGACTAAGACATAGACTAAGACATAGACTAAGACATAGACTAAGACATAGACAAAGACATAGACTAAGACATAGACTAAGACATAGACTACGACATAGACTAAGACATAGACTAAGACATAGACTAAGACATAAACTAAGACATAGACTAAGACATAGACTAAGACATAGACTAAGACATAGACTAAGACATAGACTAAGACATAGACTAAGACATAGACTAAGACATAGACTAAGACATAGACTAAGACATAGACTAAGACATAGACTAAGACATAGACTAAGACATAGACTAAGACATAGACTAAGACATAGACTAAGACATAGACTAAGACATAGACTAAGACATAGACTAAGACATAGACTAAGACATAGACTCAGACATAGACTAAGACATAGACTAAGACATAGACTAAGACATAGACAAAGACATAGACTAAGACATAGACTAAGACATAGACTAAAACATAGACTAAGGCATAGACTAAGACAAAGACTAAGACATAGACTAAGACATAGACTAAGACATAGACTAAGACATAGACTAAGACATAGACTAAGACATAGACTAAGACATAGACTAAGACATAGACTAAGACATAAACTAAGACATAGACTAAGACATAGACTAAGACATAGACTAAGACATAGACTGAGACATAGACTAAGACATAGACTAAGACATAGACTAAGACATAGACCAAGACATAGACTAAGACATAGACTAAGACATAGACTAAGACATAGACTAAGACATATACTAAGACATATACTAAGACATAGATTAAGACATAGACTAAGACATAGACTAAGACATAGACTAAGACATAGACTAAGACATAGACTAAGACATAGACTAAGACATAGACTAAGACATAGACTAAGACATAGACTAAGACATAGACTAAGACATAGACTAAGACATAGACTAAGACATAGACTAAGACATAGACTAAGACATAGACTAAGGCATAGACTAAGACATAGACTAAGACATAGACTAAGACATAGACTAAGACATAGACTAAGAAATAGACTAAGACATAGACTAAGACATAGACTAAGACATAGACTAAGACATAGACTAAGACATAGACTATGACATAGACTAAGACATAGACTAAGACATAGACTAAGACATAGACTAAGACATAGACTAAGACATAGACTAAGACATAGACTAAGACATAGACGAAGAAATAGACTTAGACATAGACTATGATATAGACTAAGACATATTCTTAACGAAAAATTTTCTATAGAAATTTTTTCTTAACGAAAAATTTTTTATAGAAATTGTTTTTTTAGCGAAAAATTTTCTTTAGAAATTTTTTCTTAATAAAAAATTTTCTATAAACATTTTTTCTTAACGAAAAAATTTCTATAGACGTTTTTTTTTAACGAAAAATTTTCTATACAAATTTTTTCTTGACGAAAAATTTTCTATAGAAATTTTTTCTTAACGAAAAATTTTCTATAGAAATTTTTTCCTAACGAAAAATTTTCTATAGAAAATTTTTCTTAACGAAAAATTTTCTATTGAAATTTTTTCTTAACGAAAAATTTTCTATATAAATTTTTTCTTAACGAAAAATTTTCTATAGAAATTTTTTCTTAACGAAAAATTTTCTATATAAATTTTTTCTTAACGAAAAATTTTCTATAGAAATTTTTTCTGAACGAAAAATTTTCTATAGAATTTTTTTTCTTAACCAACAGATAGACTAATATCCCTTTTGATACTTCATTTTCTATATTATTCTCAACATAAAGATTTATCTTCATTATTTTGTAATTAAATGTAATCATTCGTTGAATAAATTTTTGTGCCTACTTCAACACTTTCGCTAATATTATCCTTTTCTGTTTAATACCTTTTGAGATTTCAAATTTATTCTAAAGTTTTTACTCCTCTTACCCATTTCCTTCAAAACTTATACTCGTGTCCATAAATAAATATGTCCATTAAATTTAATAAGGATTAGATCTGCTTTATCGGCATAATTCCAGGAAATTTATTGTTATTTTAATTTAATAGGTTTCATTTTAATTTTGATTTTATTAACTTTTAAATGTTGTGAAAATGTTGATTACGATTATTATAAGATATTATTCAACAAAATCTGTTTATCGAAGCAAAATAATAACAATTTCCTTTCTTTGGATACTTTTAAATAATTTGAAATGTTTTAGTTACAAGAAAGGAAATCTTGGGAAGATTTGAAAAGTTTTTATTATAGTAAGTGTTGAGAAAATAGCTTATGTTCAGATATTGAATGATATTAAATTATAAATAAGAATTTCAAAACGTAATAACATATTGGCTTAAAAAGGATTTAAATACAAATTTATTAATGAACATATGGACAAAAATCAAATAGTTTTAATTTTCGGAATTAAAAAAAAAACCAAAAATTTTTTTATTTTATTTTAATAGATGCATATCTTTTTAAAATATAAAATTTGTATCGTCAATCCTTTTAATATTTTGGTTTGGATCTAAGGTTAAGCTTTTTTTAAGAATATTTTTAAGACCATTCGTGATCAATTTTGAGCTAAATTCGCGATGTGCTTTATTGAAATGTTTTTAGATAAAACCTTCGCGTTCTCAGTTAAAAAAGAGATTTTTGACAAACTTTTGATGCAAATCGGTTATAAATGACATCGCTTTCATGCCTTATGTGATTTTGTCTCAGTTTGCAATCTAAAACCATTTAAACCAATATGCACTTTTTTGCACGATTTTCAAAATCTTCATAAAATTGTAGCAAACAATGATTTTTTGGTGCGCTTTTGCTTTTAGGCGCTTAATGGCAAAAAAAAACTCGGTTTACGCGGTAGTTTGAAAATTTTCATTCATATTCTCGATTGTGCTCCACGAAAAACCGGTATTTTGAAAAATTTACGCTCAAAAACTTCTCATTTACACCGGTCGTATATTATACCTATACAGAGCACATTAACGAGATATATATCAAACGATGCGAAATTGAAAGATCTACAAACCTTTATCTATTTTTTGAAATTTTCTGAGGCTGCCATAAAATATGCAAAAAAAAAAAATGGCGAAAACGAGCTTCAAATTTTGTCAGCCATTAAGTAGTATTAGAAGTGACACCCCTAAGTGTGGTGTCTATTTCGTAGAACAACGACTTGGGTCCAAATGTTAAAACGAATGCAAATTTGCGCTTACAAGCGCAAATTTGCATTCGTCACAAAATTTTATACTTTGGCTGGTATTTATATAAGACTTGGTGTGCAAAATTTTGTGGCTAAAGCTGTTATAGTTTAAAATTTAATAACTTTTAACTGGTCTTTATTAGATTTTTTTTGGTTTCCGGGAGTGTTTTTTATATGAAAGCTATAGTCAAATATAGACCGATTCCTATAAAATTTGATATACTGACCAATAGATGCATAAAACTTCTCTATTCTAAATTTAGTCGTCATATCAATTACAATTGTATTCAATTTATCAGCATGAATCTGATTCCCGGGGCGGGGTTATATGGGAGCTCTAACTAAATGTAAACCGATTTAGCCCATTTTCAATACACAACTTTTTTAAGATATCGAAAATATTTTTGTAAAATTTTGTTCCTCTAGCTCTTTTCGTTATCTGACGGACATAAACCCCCTTTTATTTTTGTATTTTTGTGTTTCCCTAAGTTATTTATATGGGAGCTATGGTCAAATGGTGACCGATTGTAACAAAATTTTGCATACTGGCTAGAATTGACATAAGAATTCCTTGTGCTAAATTTGTTGGCCAAAGCTATTACAGTTTATAATTTATTGGCATTTAAGTGTATTTTAGATGGAACTTAGGCTGTTTCCGTAAGTTTTTTGTATGGGAGCTATAGTTAAATGTTAACCGATTTGGATGAAATTATATATGTCTAATTAAAACTTTTCAAAAAAATCCGTCATGGACTTTTAAAAAAATAGCTAAAAATTTGAAAGTTGACCCTCGAACGGTTTCTAATGCCATCAGACGGTATAAGGAAAACCTGAGCATTGAAAGAAAACCTGGATCAGGGAGGAAAAAAGGTCCTACAGATATTGGTAAGGCAAAAGAAGTCGAGCGACTCTTTCGAAGAGCGCCTAACACTTCTTTAAGAAAAGCAGCTCGTACGGTGAAATGTTCTACGAATTTTGCACATAGAGTCAAAGCTTATGCTGGACTGAAGACATACAAAGTCCAAAAGGTTCCAGATCGCAATGCTATAAAGAACTTAGAAGCAAAAAAACGAGCGAAAAAATTGAAGTCTGATTTTATAAAAAAATACACCTGTTGTGTGATGGATGATGAAACATACGTACTGGCAGACTTTTCTCAACTTCCTGGTCAAGATTTTTATGTTGCTGATAAACGGGGCAATGTTCGGCAAGAGTTTCGCACAAAAAAACAAACACAATTCCCTAAGAAGTTTCTCGTGTGGCAAGCTATTTGCAGTTGTGGCAAAAGAAGTAAAGTATTTGTGGCATCTCGCACAATAAACACAGAAATTTATATAAAGGAGTGCCTACAAAAACGGTTGTTACCCTTTTTAAGAGAGCACAGAGTGCCTACATTTTTTTGGCCCGATTTGGCATCATGCCATTATGGAAAAAAGGCACTTGAGTGGTACTCAAAGAATAATGTCATTTTTGTACCACGAGAGGCAAATCCACCAAATGTCCAGAACTTCGGCCTGTGGAAAGGTATTGGGCTCTGGTAAAAAAGGAATTAAAGAACACAGGAAAGATTTCCAAGAACATGTCCGATTTTAAGCGCGGTGGAACACATGCTCCAAAAAGGTATCAGAAGCAACTGTAAAATCTTTAATGGGAGGGTTTCCGAAAAAAGTCGATAATTTTGCAAAACCCTAGTACTAAGTAAACATTTTAATGCTAAATGATTTTGTATAATATGTCATTATATTTGCGTATTTTGTAGAGTTTTTATATTAAAAGGTTTGATTTTTATTTAAGAAAATCCAACTACAAATTTTATTTAGAGCACTCTTTAGTACTTATCTAAAACTTCTACGTTCCAAATTTTATCATCACAACTATTATAATTAGTCATTTATTAGCAAATAAGCGATTAGCCTAGACGAGGTTATACGGGAGCTATGGTCAAATGTGAACAGATTTTGTCCAATTTCAATACCAAAGTTTTCTAAGATATAAAGAATATTTATTCCAAATTTCAGTGACCTATATCCTTTAGTTAAGATTTTATCATGCTGACAACAGACAGATAGACGGATGGACAGACAGACAGATAGACAGACAGACAGACAGACAGACAGACAGACAGACAGACAGACAGACAGACAGACAGACATCGCTCAATAGTCTTAGAATTTCATAAATATTCAGAATATACTTCAATTTTGGTTTTTGAGCCAATATTAAGGAAGTTAAAAACGGAATGACAATCTCAATATTCTGTTTGATGGTGGGTATAAAAATGGGCGGTAGAGTCAAGTGACCATGCCCCTTTTTTAGGCTATTGTGGTTATTATATCCGGAATATACCAAGTAAATTTCAAGACTATATCTTCGATATAATTATTTTTGTAGTTCTGCGCACTGTGTGCCTGTAGCACAGTTTTCGCCAAAACACCGACCTCGGGCACTTTTATAATGTTACTTAAGTTTTTATTTTATTTATTGGTTATAATTATTCAGAATTTTTCCAGAATTTCTTTAAAAATAAACAAAAATAGAAGTCAATAATTCATGTATTTTAAATAACAAACTAAGTTTTCAAATCTTTCAAGTTATAAATTTCCTTTCGTGTTCACAGTCAAAAAATATATGAAATTCCCATTAAGTTTTAAATGAAATGTTGTTCTGTTGCTGTTCCTTTTGTTGACTTTCAGTTGAAACTGGAACTGGAACATATCAATCAAAATAAATAAACCAAACCAAAACCCATTCAATATGTCAACTAGGATTTAATAATATGCTCAACGGAACTGAACTGTAACCAAACCGAAATGTGTTGTTTGTTGCTCCATGAACGTTTCTGATGATGTTTTTGCGTTGTTTTTAATGACCGAATTCTACAAATTTGGGCGAGAGAGCATCATGTTAGCCATAAATAAAATCCATCATATAAATACTTTGTCATTAGTCCATTTTTTCGCAGTATTTCAATATTATTTCATTTTGTGCTTTTTGGTTGGCTGATGAATTTTGTTAAAAGCTGGATTTTGTATTCGTTTCTTTTTGTGGTCTTTGCATTTTTGATTCATTTTGTAATTGATGGCAGTAAATATTGTTGAGTATATTTTCCTAAAGAAATGTTTTTAATAGAGCAATATAGGAACCAGTGTTGCTTAGAATCTAATAGAAAAAATAAACACAAGAAAATGTTATTAAAATGAAGTAAATTAAATGGGATGCACGATGGGTCGAGTAAAATTGTTTTAGGTGTGCTTGATTTGAATCATATATGTATATCATTTTATAACTTAATCTTAACGAAAAATTTTCTATAGAAATTTTTTCTTAACGAAAAATTTTCTATAGAAATTTTTTCTTAACGAAAAATTTTCTATAGAAATTTTTTCTTAACGAAAAATTTTCTATAGAAATTTTTTCTTAACGAAAAATTTTCTATAGAAATTTTTTCTTAACGAAAAATTTTCTATAGAAATTTTTTCTTAACGAAAAATTTTCTATAGAAATTTTTTCTTAACGAAAAATTTTCTATAGAAATTTTTTCTTAACGAAAAATTTTCTATAGAAATTTTTTCTTAACGAAAAATTTTCTATAGAAATTTTTTCTTAACGAAAAATTTTCTATAGAAATTTTTTCTTAACGAAAAATTTTCTATAGAAATTTTTTCTTAACGAAAAATTTTCTATAGAAATTTTTTCTTAACGAAAAATTTTCTATAGAAATTTTTTCTTAACGAAAAATTTTCTATAGAAATTTTTTCTTAACGAAAAATTTTCTATAGAAATTTTTTCTTAACGAAAAATTTTCTATAGAAATTTTCTCTTAACGAAAAATTTTCTATAGAAATTTTTTCTTAACGAAAAATTTTCTATAGAAATTTTTTCTTAACGAAAAATTTTCTATAGAAATTTTTTCTTAACGAAAAATTTTCTATAGAAATTTTTTCTTAACGAAAAATTTTCTATAGAAATTTTTTCTTAACGAAAAATTTTCTATAGAAATTTTTTCTTAACGAAAAATTTTCTATAGAAATTTTTTCTTAACGAAAAATTTTCTATAGAAATTTTTTCTTAACGAAAAATTTTCTATAGAAATTTTTTCTTAACGAAAAATTTTCTATAGAAATTGTTTCTTAACGAAAAATTTTCTATAGAAATTGTTTCTTAACGAAAAATTTTCTATAGAAATTTTTTCTTAACGAAAAATTTTCTATAGAAATTTTTTCTTAACGAAAAATTTTCTATAGAAATTTTTTCTTAACGAAAAATTTTCTATAGAAATTTTTTCTTAACGAAAAATTTTCTATAGAAATTTTTTCTTAACGAAAAATTTTCTATAGAAATTTTTTCTTAACGAAAAATTTTCTATAGAAATTTTTTCTTAACGAAAAATTTTCTATAGAAATTTTTTCTTAACGAAAAATTTTCTATAGAAATTTTTTCTTAACGAAAAATTTTCTATAGAAATTTTTTCTTAACGAAAAATTTTCTATAGAAATTTTTTCTTAACGAAAAATTTTCTATAGAAATTTTTTCTTAACGAAAAATTTTCTATAGAAATTTTTTCTTAACGAAAAATTTTCTATAGAAATTTTTTCTTAACGAAAAATTTTCTATAGAAATTTTTTCTTAACGAAAAATTTTCTACAGAAATTTTTTCTTAACGAAAAATTTTCTATAGAAATTTTTTCTTAACGAAAAATTTTCTATAGAAATTTTTTCTTAACGAAAAATTTTCTATAGAAATTTTTTCTTAACGAAAAATTTTCTATAGAAATTTTTTCTTAACGAAAAATTTTCTATAGAAATTTTTTCTTAACGAAAAATTTTCTATAGAAATTTTTTCTTAACGAAAAATTTTCTATAGAAATTTTTTCTTAACGAAAAATTTTCTATAGAAATTTTTTCTTAACGAAAAATTTTCTATAGAAATTTTTTCTTAACGAAAAATTTTCTATAGAAATTTTTTCTTAACGAAAAATTTTCTATAGAAATTTTTTCTTAACGAAAAATTTTCTATAGAAATTTTTTCTTAACGAAAAATTTTCTATAGAAATTTTTTCTTAACGAAAAATTTTCTATAGAAATTTTTTCTTAACGAAAAATTTTCTATAGAAATTTTTTCTTAACGAAAAATTTTCTATAGAAATTTTTTCTTAACGAAAAATTTTCCATAGAAATTTTTTCTTAACGAAAAATTTTCTACAGAAATTTTTTCTTAACGAAAAATTTTCTATAGAAATTTTTTCTTAACGAAAAATTTTCTATAGAAATTTTTTCTTAACGAAAAATTTTCTATAGAAATTTTTTCTTAACGAAAAATTTTCTATAGAAATTTTTTCTTAACGAAAAATTTTCTATAGAAATTTTTTCTTAACGAAAAATTTTCTATAGAAATTTTTTCTTAACGAAAAATTTTCTATAGAAATTGTTTCTTAACGAAAAATTTTCTATAGAAATTTTTTCTTAACGAAAAATTTTCTATAGAAATTTTTTCTTAACGAAAAATTTTCTATAGAAATTTTTTCTTAACGAAAAATTTTTTATAGAAATTTTTTCTTAACGAAAAATTTTCTATAGAAATTTTTTCTTAACGAAAAATTTTCTATAGAAATTTTTTCTTAACGAAAAATTTTCTATAGAAATTTTTTCTTAACGAAAAATTTTCTATAGAAATTTTTTCTTAACGAAAAATTTTCTATAGAAATTTTTTCTTAACGAAAAATTTTCTATAGAAATTTTTTCTTAACGAAAAATTTTCTATAGAAATTTTTTCTTAACGAAAAATTTTCTATAGAAATTTTTTCTTAACGAAAAATTTTCTATAGAAATTTTTTCTTAACGAAAAATTTTCTATAGAAATTTTTTCTTAACGAAAAATTTTCTATAGAAATTTTTTTTTAACGAAAAATTTTCTATAGAAATTTTTTCTTAACGAAAAATTTTCTATAGAAATTTTTTCTTAACGAAAAATTTTCTATAGAAATTTTTTCTTAACGAAAAATTTTCTATAGAAATTTTTTCTTAACGAAAAATTTTCTATAGAAATTTTTTCTTAACGAAAAATTTTCTATAAATTTTTTTCTTACTGAGTTTTGGGTAAAGTTTTAACCCATTGTGCATTATGTGCCACATTTAATAGAAAAATATAAAAAACACTGAAAAAGTGAATTAAAATGAAAAATAAATATTTATTTTATAATAGAATTATTTTGTAAGAAGATTTCTGTATTGTTCTCTCAGTCACAGCAAAGAAGACTTAAAACTGCTTCATAAGTATATTTGTACTTTATTAAATAAAAAAGAGGACTGACAAAATAAGTACCACATACAAAAGAGTGTCCTTTTCCTGATGTTTGTGTTTGTACATCTGATTGTTTGCAGGTGTGCTTATATCAATGTGTTGCTGTCCTCTTAAGTTTGAGTTCCGATATAAGTGAACCACTTACCTCTGGCAAATGATAAACAGAAAAAGGAGAAAAAAAGTACCCAAAAAGCCTTGAAATAAAGTAACTAGCCATCATCTAGCAAACAATACATTAAAATCCTTTTGCTCCTTTTCTTCCTTTCACAGGATGTTAAGAAAACGAAGAAATTCTGAAATTATTTTTTTTTGCATTTCATTTTTGTTTTTTTAATTTGAAATATGTACTCGTCTGACTCATTCTTATGAAAGTCACTGTTGCACAGTAATTTGAATGGTTTTTTTCATAATTATGTTTTGCTAAGTGCCACATAAAAATGAATATTAAAAAATGCTTAATCTTCATCAAGTTAAGTGCTAAAATATTTTCTTTTTACGATTTTTTTCTTTTCAAATAATTGCGGTTAGATTTGGCAAAGAATGGCAGGTTTAGCTAGCGAATTATCTTAAGTGATTTTACATAGAAGGTAAAAAGTAGAGTCCAGGAAATACATAGACTAAATATTTCCTATAAACAGTAAATTTTCGAAAAATTTCCTATATTAGAAAATTTTCGAAAAATTTCCTACAAATAGTCAATTTTCGAAAAATTTCCTATAAATAGTCAATTTCGAAAAATTTCCTATATACAGTCAATTTGTGAAAAATTTCCTATAAATATCAAATTTTTGAAAAATTTCTTATAACAGTCAATTTTAGAGAAATTTCCTACAAATAGTCAATTTTCGAAAAATTTCCTGTAAATAGTCAATTTTCGAAAAATTTTCTATAAATAGTCAATTTGCAAAAATTTTTCTATAAATAGTCAAATTGAAAAAATTCCTAGAAATAGTCAATTTTCGAAAAATTTCCTATAAATAGTCAATTTTCAAAAAATTTCCTAGAAATAGTCAATTTTCGAAAAATTTCCTGTAAAAAGTCAATTTTCGAAAAATTTCTATTAAAAATCAATTTTTCGAAAAATTTCCTATAAGAACTCAATTTTCGAAAAATTTTTTATAAATAGTCAATTTTCTGAAAATTTCATATAAATCGTCATTTTTCGAAAAACTTCCTATAAATAGTAAATTTTCGAAAAATTTCGTAAAAATAGTAAATTTTCGAAAAATTTCCTATAAATTCTAAATTTTCGAAAAATTTCCCATAAATAGTAGATTTTCGAAAAATTTCCTTAAATAGTCAATTTTCGAAATATTTCCTATAAATCGTCTATTTTTGAAAAATTTCATTTAAAAAGTCAATTTTCGAAAAATTTCTTATAAAAAGTCAATTTTCGAAAAATTTCCTTTAAATAGTCAATTTTCGAAAAATTTCTTTTAAATAGTCAACTTTCAAAAAATTTCCTATAAATAGTAAATTTTCCAAAAATTTCCTATAAATAGTCAATTTTCGAAAAATTTCCTATAAATAGTCAATTTTCCAAAAATTTCCTATATATAGTCAATTTTCGAAAAATTTCCTATATATAGTCAATATTCGAAAAATTTCACATAAATAATCGGTATTTGAAAAATTTCCTATAAATAGTCAATATTCGAAAAATTTCCTAAAAATAGTCAATTTTCGAAAAATTTCCTAAAAATAGTCAATTTTCGAAAAATTTCCTTTAAATAGGAACTTTCAAAAAATTTCCTGTAAAGAATCAATTTTCGAAAAATTTCTTATAAATAGTCAATTTTTGAAAAATTTCCCATAAAAAGTCAATTTTCGAAAAATTTCTTATAAATAGTCAATTTTCGAAAAATTTCCTATATATAGTCAATTTTTGAGAAATTTCATATAAAAAGTCAATTTTCGAAAAATTTCCTTTAAATAGTCAATTTTCGAAAAATTTCCTTTAAATAGTCAACTTTCAAAAAATTTCCTATAAATAGTAAACTTTCGAAAAATTTTCTATAAATAGTCAATTTTCGAAAAATTTCCTATAAATAGTCAATTTTCCAAAAATTTCCTATATATAGTCAATTTTCGAAAAATTTCCCATAAATAATCGATATTTGAAAAATTTCCTATAAATAGTAAATTTTCGAAAAATTTCCTAAAAATAGTCAATTTTCGAAAAATTTCCTAAAAATAGTAAATTTTCGAAAAATTTCCTATAAATAGTCAATTTTCGAAAAATTTCCTATAAATAGTCAATTTTCGAGAAACTTCCTATAAGTAGTCAATTTTCGAAAAATTTCCTATAAACAGTCAATTTTTGAAAAATTTCCTATAAACAGTCAATTTTTGAAAAATTTCCTATAAACAGTCAATTTTTGAAAAATTTCCTATAAACAGTAAATTTTTGAAAAATTTCCTATAAATAGTCAATTTTCGAAAAATTTCCTATAAATAGTCAATTTTCGAAAAATTTCCTATAAATAGTCAATTTTCGAAAAATGTCCTATAAATAGTCAATTTTCGAAAAATTTCCTATAAATAGTCAATTTTCAAAAAATAGTCAATTTTTGAAAAATTTTCTATCAATATTAAATTTTCGAAAAATTTGCTATAAATAGTCAATATTCGAAAAATTTCCTATAAATTGTCAATTTTTGAAAAATTTCCTATAAATAGTAAGTTTTCGAAAAATTTCCTATAAATAGTCAATTTTTGTTAAATTTCACATAAAAAGTCAATTTTTCCAAAAATTTCCTATAAATAGTCAATTTTCGAAAAATTTCCTAAAAATAGTCAATTTTCGAAAAATTTCCTAAAAATAGTCAATTTTCGAAAAATTTCCTAAAAATAGTCAATTTTCGAAAAATTTCCTATAAACAGTCAATTTTTGAAAAATTTCCTATAAACAGTCAATTTTTGAAAAATTTCCTATAAACAGTCAATTTTTGAAAAATTTCCTATAAACAGTCAATTTTTGAAAAATTTCCTATAAATAGTCAATTTTCGACAATTTTCCTATAAATAGTCAATTTTCGAAAAATTTCCTATAAATAGTCAATTTTCGAAAAATGTCCTATAAATAGTCAATTTTCGAAAAATTTCCTATAAATAGTCAATTTTCAAAAAATAGTCAATTTTTGAAAAATTTTCTATCAATATTAAATTTTCGAAAAATTTGCTATAAATAGTCAATATTCGAAAAATTTCCTATAAATTGTCAATTTTCGAAAATTTTCCTATAAATAGTAAGTTTTCGAAAAATTTCCTATAAATAGTAAATTTTTGTTAAATTTCACATAAAAAGTCAATTTTTCCAAAAATTTCCAATAAATAGTCAATTTTCGAAAAATTTCCTTTAAATAGTCAATTTTCAAAAATTTCCTATAAATACTCAAATTTCGAAAAATTTCCTAAAATAGTAAATTTTTAAAAAATATCCTAAAAATAGTAAATTTTTAAAAAATTTCCTAAAAATAGTAAATTTTTAAAAAATTTCCTATAAATAGTCAATTTTGAAAAATTTCTTATAGTCAGTTTTTGAAAAAAAAAATCTTCTATTACTTTTTTGTAACGGACGCTGATGTAATGAATATGAAATTTAAATATTAAAGTAGTTTAAGTCAAACAATCAGGATTTCCTTTCACCTAGAAACTAAATCTTCATATTCATTATCAAATAGCCAACTAACTCTTTTTAGTTTCTTGCAGATTTCAGCAGCAAAGAGGCTTCCTATTAAATCTTTTGAAAAACTATCCGGAATCTCAAGTAGAAATAAATTTCTTTAGACTTAAGCAAAAGCCATACGAACCACTGAGAATTATGATGTTTTATCTTCTTGTGTCACCAGCAACATCATGTCATCATTGTCAACATGATGATATTCCATGGTTGTGTTGATACTAATACTGATGATGCTGATGGGAAACACGATGACAATAACTTATAAAGAGAGCAAAGCAACAACGATACAGATACAGATGGATAGACAAGACAGACAAACACAAAGTGGCATTATCATCATACCTACATACATACATACATACATATTTCGTTTTATGTATTTTTCTACTTACGGCACTGAAGGCCACCAGTGATGGCGTAAAAAATGGTACAGCAATTTTTGTTGCCTTCTGAGAGCGTAGGAGCATCATTAAAATCATTCGTCTAGTTTGAACGTCACACTTGTACCACTCGATATCATACAAAGTATCAGCAACAGCAGCACTCTGGTGACAGCATTCATAAGATAAAAGGATAAAGAAAGGAAATATGAAAAAATTCTTTTAGAAGAAAAATCTAAGCTAGAGTTTATGCAAATGTGTCTTCTTAAGCGTCCAGTATGAAATGAATATCGCATAGTTAGTATCTGCAAACATATGACATTAAGTAAATGAAATCAGTTTTAAGATTATTTTCAGGTATGAGTACGAAGAGGTTTGAAGGTAATTCAATATAAGTTCAAATATCTAATTTCAAATAGCTAACAAGATATATGAATACATTTATGTTAAAACCATGTCCACAATTTAACCTTTTATAGGAAATTTTTCGAAAATTGACTATTTATAGGAATTTTTTCGAAAATTGACTATTTATAGAAAATTTTTCGAAAATTGACTATTTATAGGAAATTTTTAAAAAATTGACTATTTATAGGAAATTTTTCGAAAATTGACTATTTATAGGAAATTTTTAAAAAATTGACTATTTATAAGAAATTTTTCGAAAATTGACTATTTATAGGATATTTTTCAAAAATTATTTATAGGAAATTTATAGGAAATTTTTCGAAAATTTACTATTTATAGGAAATTTTTCGAAAACTGACTAATAGGAAATTTTTCGAAAATTGACTATTTATATGAAATTTTTCGAAAATTTACTGTTTAAAGAAATTTTTCGAAAACTGACTATTAGTAGGAAAAATTTCGGAAATTGTCTATTTAGAGGAAATTTTTCGGAAATTGATTATTTATAGAAATTTTTTCAAAAATTGACTTTTCATTGGAAATGTTTCGACAATTTACTTTTTACAGGAAATTTTTCAAAAATTGAATTTTTAAAGGAAATTTTTAAAAAATTGACCATTTAGAGGAAATTTTTCGAAAATTGAATATTATAAGAAATTTTTCGAAAATTGACTATTTATAGAAAAGTTTTCGAAAATTTACTATTTATAGGAAATTTTTCGAAATTGACTATTTATAGAAAAATTTTCGAAAATTGACTAGTTAGAGGAAATTTTTCGAAAATTGACTATTTAGAGGAAATTTTTCGAAAATTGACTATTTATAACAAATTTTTCAAAAATTGACCATTTATAGGAAATTTTTCAAAAATTGACTTTTTAAAGGAAATTTTTAAAAAATTTACTTTTTAAAGGAAATTTTTTAAAAATTTACTTTTTAAAGGAAATTTTTTAAAAATTTTCTTTTTAAAGGAAATTTTTTAAAAATTTACTTTTTAAAGGAAATTTTTCAAAAATTGACTTTTTAAAGGAAATTTTTCAAAAATTGGCTTTTTATGGGAAATTTTTCAAAAATTGGCTTTTTAAAGGAAAATTTTTCAAAAATTGACGTTTTAAAGCAAATTTTTTAAAAATTGACTATTTATAGAAAATTTTTCGAAAATTGATTTTTATAGGAAGTTTTTCAAAAATTTACTTTTTAAAGAAATTTTTCAAAAATTGACTTTTTAAAGATATTTATCAAAAATTTACTTTTTATTTAGAGGAAACTTTTCAAAAATTTATTATTTATAAGAAATTTTTAAAATTTGGCAAAGGAAATTTTTCAAAAATTGACTTTTTTAGGGAAATTTTTCGAAAATTGACTATTTATAGTAAATTTTTTGAAAATTGACTAATTATAGGAAATTTTTCGAAAATTGACTATTTATAGAATATTTTTCGAAAATTTTTCGAAAATTGTTTATTTATAGGAAATTTTTCGAAAATTTACTATTTATAGGAAATTCTTCGAATAGTGACTATTTATAGGAAATTTTTTATAAAATTTACTATTTTAAGGAAATTTTTAAAAATTTTACATTTATAGGAAATTTTTTGAAAATTGATTATTTATTGGAAATTTTACAAAAATTGACTTTTTACAGAAAATTTTGCGAAAATTGACTATTTATTGAAAGTTTTTCGAAAATTGACTATTTATTTTTCGAAAATTTACTATTTATAGAAAATTTTTCGAAAATCTACTATTTTTAGGAAATTTTTCGAAAATTTACTATTTTTAGGAAATTTTTCGAAAATTTACTATTTTTAGGAAATTTTTCGAAAATTGACTATTTATAGGAAATTTTTCGAGAATTGACTATTTATAGGAAATTTTTCGAAAATTGACTATTTATAGGAAATTTTTCGAAAATTGACTATTTATAGGAAATTTTTCGAAAATTTACTATTTATAGAAAATTTTTCGAAAATTTACTATGTATAGGAAATTTTTCGAAAATTTACTATTTTTAGGAAATTTTTCGAAAATTTACTATTTTTAGGAAATTTTACGAAAATTAACTGTTTATAGGAAATTTTTCGAAAATTTACTATTTATAGGAAATTTTTCGAAAATTGACTATTTATAGGAAATTTTTCGAAAATTGACTATTTATAGGAAATTTTTCGAAAATTGACTATTTATAGGAAATTTTTCGAAAATTTACTATTTATAGGAAATTTTTCGAAAATTGACTATTTATAGGAAATTTTTCGAAAATTGTCTCTTTTAGTAAATTTTTTGAAAATTGACTATTTATAGGAAATTTTTCGAAAATTGACTATTTATAGGAATTTTTTCCAAAATTAACTATTTATAGGAAATTTTTCGAAAATTGACTATTTATTGGAAATTTTTGGAAAATTTTTCGAAAATTTATTTTGAGTTATGGATTAATGACTATTCCCTGCTGACCTTGTTCTGAGTACTCCTTTTGTTATTCATGTTCATCTCATTCATTTAATGGTTTGTCATAAGAAAAATGTATTACATTTTTTTGGGCTTATAATTTATTTTACATTTTCACTCGTTATGGCTTACGAGTAATTAAAATTTTGTCATACAGAGAAGAAGAGCCAGAAGTAAAATCACGTTTAAGTATTCAAGAGTAAATGTAATTGTTTTAATTCCGTTATGTATTCCAGTTATTTCATTTTTTTTGTGTGTAGTGCTTGATATGTGTAAATGTGTCAGTATTCCAAGCCCTTCATCTTGAGTTGTTTGGGTCCTTGAAGCTTTTTTTCTTCTTTTTTCACAGTTTCATGAGTTTTGCTTCGGGGGGGTTTTTGTAGGGGTTTAGTTTCATTTTTCATAAATGAAAATCAAGGTCGGAAAGGATTTGTTTTTGGGATATTTTTAGAAATATTTTCTTAATGTTCATGTATGTGTAATGAGCTACGAATGTCAGGAATAAAATTGTGTTCATTAGTATTAAAGTTATGAACATTTATATGCATATGTGTTTGTAAATGTTGCAAATTTGATTTAATTATAAAAGTAAGTAAATGTGCAAAAAAACTGGATGCTCGTGGGTTG
Source organism: Stomorhina lunata (assembly GCA_933228675.1). Classification (NCBI taxonomy): domain Eukaryota; kingdom Metazoa; phylum Arthropoda; class Insecta; order Diptera; family Rhiniidae; genus Stomorhina; species Stomorhina lunata. Next base: position 483,961 of record CAKOFX010000002.1, on the reverse strand, counting down.
TTAAGCAGGAAAGAAACAAATTTTGTTAAATAATTGTTATGAAGAGTCGAAATAAGAGTCTTTAATGTTTTTTGTTAAGACTTTATAAAAAAAGTTATTATATTTTTGTACTTACACTTTCGCTTATATAATTTCCTCCAAAGCAATATAGAAATAGTTGAGTCAATGCTGCTATACTATAAAATATATAAACGAAAATACCCACCGAAGCGGAATTCTATTGTCAGGAGTGTGAATTACATGCACATAAACATCATGGAAGTTGTATTATAATGTAGCACGAAAATGGAAAAAAAGAAGAAAACATAATGGAAACTTTGTTATTCTTCATGTTAAGTTAGTAGTAACTGCGTCTAGATAATAGTATAAAATTCTTGGTATACCCTACACAGGCATTAATAGGCTTAGGCTTCAGTAGTGTCATACAATTTTTTTTGTTCGATTTCAGCTCTTTTCTGCTTTTTTTTCTAATTGTGTTCTGTAAGCTTTTGTTTTGTTAAGAAATCCATTGTAAACTATCTAGCGAAATAGATAGTCGGTCTTGACGGACACTACGAGTACCTTTTTACCAACTTTTTTCCAAGATATTTTTATTATTAGTGATTGTTTTGTTTATAATACTATGATAGTGAAGCCATACGTAAATGGAATATAAATTAATAGCAAACATAAAACACCGTTTCCAAATAAAATGTAAAAAATACTATAAATAAAATTTTAAAAAATTGACTAAATAAACAAAAAAATATTCATTGTTCCCAGAAAGGGTGTAAGCCTCTAAAATGACAACAATTTCCAACATAAAAATTAAATGAATTTTATTTCGTTTTTTGTAAAAAAGATGTAAATATTTACATCTGGTCCTTACGGCCACTTGCTTTCCTTCAACCAACAAAAAAATTAGGTTAAAATAAGCAACAATTCACACAAAAAGGACAAAACCAAGAAGTGAACAGAGAAGTACAAAAATAAATTACAAAGAATGTAATCAAATACAAAAAAAAAAAATTCTGCGTTTCATATTCTCGTACAACTTCAGTTTCATTTCGCGCTTTGTCAGTTGGGAATCTGAAGGTGATTTTAATTTAAAAATAACAATAAAAGTAAAATTATATTGTGAAAGTAAATAAAAAAAATATATATACATAAATTATTTGTTTAACAAAAAACAGAATAAGGAACTAAGAATTATGCTTTGTCGTTGGAGGTGATTGCGAATAATAAGAAATAGGAGTTAAAAAAGAATTATTTTAATTTAAATAATAAAAACAGAACTAGAACAGAACTAGAACAGAACTATAACAGAACTAGAACAGAACTAGAACAGAACTAGAACAGAACTAGAACAGAACTAGAACAGAACTAGAACAGAACTAGAACAGAACTAGAACAGAACTAGAACAGAACTAGAACAGAACTAGAACAGAACTAGAACAGAACTAGAACAGAACTAGAACAGAACTAGAACAGAACTAGAACAGAACTAGAACAGAACTAGAACAGAACTAGAACAGAACTAGAACAGAACTAGAACAGAACTAGAACAGAACTAGAACAGAACTAGAACAGAACTAGAACAGAACTAGAACAGAACTAGAACAGAACTAGAACAGAACTAGAACAGAACTAGAACAGAACTAGAACAGAACTAGAACAGAACTAGAACAGAACTAGAACAGAACTAGAACAGAACTAGAACAGAACTAGAACAGAACTAGAACAGAACTAGAACTGCAAAAAGATAAAAGTAAAACAAATATATGTGTACAACAAAGTTATACACAATTACATGCTTTTTACAAAGCCAGACGTTATTAGATCTGTCTTGATTGATAGAAATTTAATACATTATTTTATTTGCTATTCATTGGACCGAAAAGATAGGATTTCTGTTATATTTATCAAGTGCTAAAGAAACACGATAATAAGTAAAACCTATCAATTTGAAAGACTTTAAGTGTTTATTTGCCAGAAAAAGACAAATATCTTTGACAATATTTTATTCTCAAACTCCCTTCCATGACAAATAGATAAATATAAATGGCAATGAATAGAGAATTTAATTTCCTTTAAGTATTTGTTTAACTCGAATCAATTGAAACTTTTTTCACAAAGATTTAGATAAATGCAAAATATTTATGGCTAAAAGTGACTTAATCCCATTTAAGCTTTTAAAAGGAAAATAATATTTATGATAATTAGATATCATTTAAGATTAAAACAAATAAATTTTAAAAAGTTTTAGAAAAAAGATGACCCATTAATTTAAGGTAAAGTTTCTTTCTCTGTTAAAAGTAAGAAATTGCTAATTTAACGAAAAAGTTGATCCATTTTTAAGTAATATCGCAAGAAAAACTTTGTTTTTTTTTTCTGAAAATGAAAGAAATCCTATTAATTTTTAAAAGTTTTTCCACTTTGTATATTTGCCTTTTTTTTGTAACACACTACAACTTACAATAAATAGCTAATTTCGATAAAACAGCAAAACTTTAAATGTTTAATAGCACTCAAAGTATTTACTCCCTCAATATGCCCTAGACTAAAGCTAACGATAAACATTAAATGGGATTAATATCAAAGTAAAGTAATTTAAAGTTGCTGTTTTCCTTTAATATTCCTTATTTTTTTACTAACGTTCATTTATGCAACCATTCAACTAAGTATTTGCTGATGTTAAAATCCAACAAACTTCAAAATAATGTTTGAAAAGAAATGCACAATGGGGAAAATAAGAAAATATAATAAACAAATTATAGCACTAGTATACATAGTCATAGTCTAGTCATAGTCCAGTCATAGTCTAGTCATAGTCTAGTCATAGTCTAGTCATAGTCTAGTCATAGTCTAGTCATAGTCTAGTCATAGTCTAGTCATAGTCTAGTCATAGTCTAGTCATAGTCTAGTCATAGTCTAGTCATAGTCTAGTCATAGTCTAGTCATAGTCTAGTCATAGTCTAGTCATAGTCTAGTCATAGTCTAGTCATAGTCTAGTCATAGTCTAGTCATAGTCTAGTCATAGTCTAGTCATAGTCTAGTCATAGTCTAGTCATAGTCTAGTCATAGTCTAGTCATAGTCTAGTCATAGTCTAGTCATAGTCTAGTCATAGTCTAGTCATAGTCTAGTCATAGTCTAGTCATAGTCTAGTCATAGTCTAGTCATAGTCTAGTCATAGTCTAGTCATAGTCTAGTCATAGTCTAGTCATAGTCTAGTCATAGTCTAGTCATAGTCTAGTCATAGTCTAGTCATAGTCTAGTCATAGTCTAGTCATAGTCTAGTCATAGTCTAGTCATAGTCTAGTCATAGTCTAGTCATAGTCTAGTCATAGTCTAGTCATAGTCTAGTCATAGTCTAGTCATAGTCTAGTCATAGTCTAGTCATAGTCTAGTCATAGTCTAGTCATAGTCTAGTCATAGTCTAGTCATAGTCTAGTCATAGTCTAGTCATAGTCTAGTCATAGTCTAGTCATAGTCTAGTCATAGTCTAGTCATAGTCTAGTCATAGTCTAGTCATAGTCTAGTCATAGTCTAGTCATAGTCTAGTCATAGTCTAGTCATAGTCTAGTCATAGTCTAGTCATAGTCTAGTCATAGTCTAGTCATAGTCTAGTCATAGTCTAGTCATAGTCTAGTCATAGTCTAGTCATAGTCTAGTCATAGTCTAGTCATAGTCTAGTCATAGTCTAGTCATAGTCTAGTCATAGTCTAGTCATAGTCTAGTCATAGTCTAGTCATAGTCTAGTCATAGTCTAGTCATAGTCTAGTCATAGTCTAGTCATAGTCTAGTCATAGTCTAGTCATAGTCTAGTCATAGTCTAGTCATAGTCTAGTCATAGTCTAGTCATAGTCTAGTCATAGTCTAGTCATAGTCTAGTCATAGTCTAGTCATAGTCTAGTCATAGTCTAGTCATAGTCTAGTCATAGTCTAGTCATAGTCTAGTCATAGTCTAGTCATAGTCTAGTCATAGTCTAGTCATAGTCTAGTCATAGTCTAGTCATAGTCTAGTCATAGTCTAGTCATAGTCTAGTCATAGTCTAGTCATAGTCTAGTCATAGTCTAGTCATAGTCTAGTCATAGTCTAGTCATAGTCTAGTCATAGTCTAGTCATAGTCTAGTCATAGTCTAGTCATAGTCTAGTCATAGTCTAGTCATAGTCTAGTCATAGTCTAGTCATAGTCTAGTCATAGTCTAGTCATGGGGTAATAGTAATAGTACCCTTTGTGCATTTTTAAAAAAATTGTTAGAATATCAACTTTTTAAACTTATGTTAGTTAGTACAGAAAAGAAATCCTGTATAAAATAAAAAATTGAATGTAATAAAAGTTGCAACAGGAAATACAAAAAACAGAAAAAATGAGCAGCAATATAAGTACATATTGATACTTATTTTAAAAATGAAATAAATAAAAACGGAAAAACTTATAGAAACATTTTACCAGAGATGAATGCAAGCCAATAAAACTTACACAACCACAAAATCATGCAAACACCACCACACAGACAGACCACACACTGACACCCACCAACATTGAGAAAACACTTAAAAAATGATCAAGAAAAAACTAAAAGATTAACCGACCTCTCTTTCAGCTCTTGAGGTTACTACACACTTACACTTGTATACGTGTTGCTCACATTTTTATATACATGCAAATACATGTATAAATATAGCGTCGTCTACTTTAAGCCAAACCAACCAATCGACTTACCAGCATTAAATCCAAAATGCTGAAACATATAACTATGGCTGCCGACAGGAAATGCATCATAATGATAAGAGTAAAGTTTGCTGTAAAATCCGAACATAAATCGATGATTGCGTTATGACGTTTAACCACTGCAGTCAGTTGCAAACGGATACATTGGTTCTGTGCCAAATTTGAAGTTTCACCTTAAAAAAGTTTTTTATATGATAAAAAATAAATAAAATTTGGCTGGTATTAACGAACAGAAAAAAGTCGTAGATTGTGTTAAAACTTTAAACTTTAAAAGAAAGGAAAAATGGATAATGTGGTTTTAGTTTGTGAATTTTAATAATTATTTACATTTCGTATGCTGAACACATTGAATCGAATAACTATAATACACAAAATAGAAAACTTCTGTTTCATTGCGATTTTCTTCAAGCAGATTAATTAATATGTATTAAGTATTAATGGAACGTTTCCCTTTAATAAGAATTTTGTCTATGAATAGCAACACGTTTGATGTACGTGTTAAATATTCATGTCTACTCATAAGAATTTAGTTTTAATTATAGACATCAAGCTTTATTGCTATGGCGAGAGTCATAGTAATTATGTGTAATTATTGTTAAAATTAATCATATTTGCCAAATTACTTATGCCACAAAATTTTATGATGATTGAAAAATTTGGGTACTCTACACTCGTAGCTGCTGTATTAGGTATAACAAAGCTCTTAATTAATTATAGTTATATTCTAGTTCTGTTCTAGTTCTGTTCTAGTTCTGTTCTAGTTCTGTTCTAGTTCTGTTCTAGTTCTGTTCTAGTTCTGTTCTAGTTCTGTTCTAGTTCTGTTCTAGTTCTGTTCTAGTTCTGTTCTAGTTCTGTTCTAGTTCTGTTCTAGTTCTGTTCTAGTTCTGTTCTAGTTCTGTTCTAGTTCTGTTCTAGTTCTGTTCTAGTTCTGTTCTAGTTCTGTTCTAGTTCTGTTCTAGTTCTGTTCTAGTTCTGTTCTAGTTCTGTTCTAGTTCTGTTCTAGTTCTGTTCTAGTTCTGTTCTAGTTCTGTTCTAGTTCTGTTCTAGTTCTGTTCTAGTTCTGTTCTAGTTCTGTTCTAGTTCTGTTCTAGTTCTGTTCTAGTTCTGTTCTAGTTCTGTTCTAGTTCTGTTCTAGTTCTGTTCTAGTTCTGTTCTAGTTCTGTTCTAGTTCTGTTCTAGTTCTGTTCTAGTTCTGTTCTAGTTCTGTTCTAGTTCTGTTCTAGTTCTGTTCTAGTTCTGTTCTAGTTCTGTTCTAGTTCTGTTCTAGTTCTGTTCTAGTTCTGTTCTAGTTCTGTTCTAGTTCTGTTCTAGTTCTGTTCTAGTTCTGTTCTAGTTCTGTTCTAGTTCTGTTCTAGTTCTGTTCTAGTTCTGTTCTAGTTCTGTTCTAGTTCTGTTCTAGTTCTGTTCTAGTTCTGTTCTAGTTCTGTTCTAGTTCTGTTCTAGTTCTGTTCTAGTTCTGTTCTAGTTCTGTTCTAGTTCTGTTCTAGTTCTGTTCTAGTTCTGTTCTAGTTCTGTTCTAGTTCTGTTCTAGTTCTGTTCTAGTTCTGTTCTAGTTCTGTTCTAGTTCTGTTCTAGTTCTGTTCTAGTTCTGTTCTAGTTCTGTTCTAGTTCTGTTCTAGTTCTGTTCTAGTTCTGTTCTAGTTCTGTTCTAGTTCTGTTCTAGTTCTGTTCTAGTTCTGTTCTAGTTCTGTTCTAGTTCTGTTCTAGTTCTGTTCTAGTTCTGTTCTAGTTCTGTTCTAGTTCTGTTCTAGTTCTGTTCTAGTTCTGTTCTAGTTCTGTTCTAGTTCTGTTCTAGTTCTGTTCTAGTTCTGTTCTAGTTCTGTTCTAGTTCTGTTCTAGTTCTGTTCTAGTTCTGTTCTAGTTCTGTTCTAGTTCTGTTCTAGTTCTGTTCTAGTTCTGTTCTAGTTCTGTTCTAGTTCTGTTCTAGTTCTGTTCTAGTTCTGTTCTAGTTCTGTTCTAGTTCTGTTCTAGTTCTGTTCTAGTTCTGTTCTAGTTCTGTTCTAGTTCTGTTCTAGTTCTGTTCTAGTTCTGTTCTAGTTCTGTTCTAGTTCTGTTCTAGTTCTGTTCTAGTTCTGTTCTAGTTCTGTTCTAGTTCTGTTCTAGTTCTGTTCTAGTTCTGTTCTAGTTCTGTTCTAGTTCTGTTCTAGTTCTGTTCTAGTTCTGTTCTAGTTCTGTTCTAGTTCTGTTCTAGTTCTGTTCTAGTTCTGTTCTAGTTCTGTTCTAGTTCTGTTCTAGTTCTGTTCTAGTTCTGTTCTAGTTCTGTTCTAGTTCTGTTCTAGTTCTGTTCTAGTTCTGTTCTAGTTCTGTTCTAGTTCTGTTCTAGTTCTGTTCTAGTTCTGTTCTAGTTCTGTTCTAGTTCTGTTCTAGTTCTGTTCTAGTTCTGTTCTAGTTCTGTTCTAGTTCTGTTCTAGTTCTGTTCTAGTTCTGTTCTAGTTCTGTTCTAGTTCTGTTCTAGTTCTGTTCTAGTTCTGTTCTAGTTCTGTTCTAGTTCTGTTCTAGTTCTGTTCTAGTTCTGTTCTAGTTCTGTTCTAGTTCTGTTCTAGTTCTGTTCTAGTTCTGTTCTAGTTCTGTTCTAGTTCTGTTCTAGTTCTGTTCTAGTTCTGTTCTAGTTCTGTTCTAGTTCTGTTCTAGTTCTGTTCTAGTTCTGTTCTAGTTCTGTTCTAGTTCTGTTCTAGTTCTGTTCTAGTTCTGTTCTAGTTCTGTTCTAGTTCTGTTCTAGTTCTGTTCTAGTTCTGTTCTAGTTCTGTTCTAGTTCTGTTCTAGTTCTGTTCTAGTTCTGTTCTAGTTCTGTTCTAGTTCTGTTCTAGTTCTGTTCTAGTTCTGTTCTAGTTCTGTTCTAGTTCTGTTCTAGTTCTGTTCTAGTTCTGTTCTAGTTCTGTTCTAGTTCTGTTCTAGTTCTGTTCTAGTTCTGTTCTAGTTCTGTTCTAGTTCTGTTCTAGTTCTGTTCTAGTTCTGTTCTAGTTCTGTTCTAGTTCTGTTCTAGTTCTGTTCTAGTTCTGTTCTAGTTCTGTTCTAGTTCTGTTCTAGTTCTGTTCTAGTTCTGTTCTAGTTCTGTTCTAGTTCTGTTCTAGTTCTGTTCTAGTTCTGTTCTAGTTCTGTTCTAGTTCTGTTCTAGTTCTGTTCTAGTTCTGTTCTAGTTCTGTTCTAGTTCTGTTCTAGTTCTGTTCTAGTTCTGTTCTAGTTCTGTTCTAGTTCTGTTCTAGTTCTGTTCTAGTTCTGTTCTAGTTCTGTTCTAGTTCTGTTCTAGTTCTGTTCTAGTTCTGTTCTAGTTCTGTTCTAGTTCTGTTCTAGTTCTGTTCTAGTTCTGTTCTAGTTCTGTTCTAGTTCTGTTCTAGTTCTGTTCTAGTTCTGTTCTAGTTCTGTTCTAGTTCTGTTCTAGTTCTGTTCTAGTTCTGTTCTAGTTCTGTTCTAGTTCTGTTCTAGTTCTGTTCTAGTTCTGTTCTAGTTCTGTTCTAGTTCTGTTCTAGTTCTGTTCTAGTTCTGTTCTAGTTCTGTTCTAGTTCTGTTCTAGTTCTGTTCTAGTTCTGTTCTAGTTCTGTTCTAGTTCTGTTCTAGTTCTGTTCTAGTTCTGTTCTAGTTCTGTTCTAGTTCTGTTCTAGTTCTGTTCTAGTTCTGTTCTAGTTCTGTTCTAGTTCTGTTCTAGTTCTGTTCTAGTTCTGTTCTAGTTCTGTTCTAGTTCTGTTCTAGTTCTGTTCTAGTTCTGTTCTAGTTCTGTTCTAGTTCTGTTCTAGTTCTGTTCTAGTTCTGTTCTAGTTCTGTTCTAGTTCTGTTCTAGTTCTGTTCTAGTTCTGTTCTAGTTCTGTTCTAGTTCTGTTCTAGTTCTGTTCTAGTTCTGTTCTAGTTCTGTTCTAGTTCTGTTCTAGTTCTGTTCTAGTTCTGTTCTAGTTCTGTTCTAGTTCTGTTCTAGTTCTGTTCTAGTTCTGTTCTAGTTCTGTTCTAGTTCTGTTCTAGTTCTGTTCTAGTTCTGTTCTAGTTCTGTTCTAGTTCTGTTCTAGTTCTGTTCTAGTTCTGTTCTAGTTCTGTTCTAGTTCTGTTCTAGTTCTGTTCTAGTTCTGTTCTAGTTCTGTTCTAGTTCTGTTCTAGTTCTGTTCTAGTTCTGTTCTAGTTCTGTTCTAGTTCTGTTCTAGTTCTGTTCTAGTTCTGTTCTAGTTCTGTTCTAGTTCTGTTCTAGTTCTGTTCTAGTTCTGTTCTAGTTCTGTTCTAGTTCTGTTCTAGTTCTGTTCTAGTTCTGTTCTAGTTCTGTTCTAGTTCTGTTCTAGTTCTGTTCTAGTTCTGTTCTAGTTCTGTTCTAGTTCTGTTCTAGTTCTGTTCTAGTTCTGTTCTAGTTCTGTTCTAGTTCTGTTCTAGTTCTGTTCTAGTTCTGTTCTAGTTCTGTTCTAGTTCTGTTCTAGTTCTGTTCTAGTTCTGTTCTAGTTCTGTTCTAGTTCTGTTCTAGTTCTGTTCTAGTTCTGTTCTAGTTCTGTTCTAGTTCTGTTCTAGTTCTGTTCTAGTTCTGTTCTAGTTCTGTTCTAGTTCTGTTCTAGTTCTGTTCTAGTTCTGTTCTAGTTCTGTTCTAGTTCTGTTCTAGTTCTGTTCTAGTTCTGTTCTAGTTCTGTTCTAGTTCTGTTCTAGTTCTGTTCTAGTTCTGTTCTAGTTCTGTTCTAGTTCTGTTCTAGTTCTGTTCTAGTTCTGTTCTAGTTCTGTTCTAGTTCTGTTCTAGTTCTGTTCTAGTTCTGTTCTAGTTCTGTTCTAGTTCTGTTCTAGTTCTGTTCTAGTTCTGTTCTAGTTCTGTTCTAGTTCTGTTCTAGTTCTGTTCTAGTTCTGTTCTAGTTCTGTTCTAGTTCTGTTCTAGTTCTGTTCTAGTTCTGTTCTAGTTCTGTTCTAGTTCTGTTCTAGTTCTGTTCTAGTTCTGTTCTAGTTCTGTTCTAGTTCTGTTCTAGTTCTGTTCTAGTTCTGTTCTAGTTCTGTTCTAGTTCTGTTCTAGTTCTGTTCTAGTTCTGTTCTAGTTCTGTTCTAGTTCTGTTCTAGTTCTGTTCTAGTTCTGTTCTAGTTCTGTTCTAGTTCTGTTCTAGTTCTGTTCTAGTTCTGTTCTAGTTCTGTTCTAGTTCTGTTCTAGTTCTGTTCTAGTTCTGTTCTAGTTCTGTTCTAGTTCTGTTCTAGTTCTGTTCTAGTTCTGTTCTAGTTCTGTTCTAGTTCTGTTCTAGTTCTGTTCTAGTTCTGTTCTAGTTCTGTTCTAGTTCTGTTCTAGTTCTGTTCTAGTTCTGTTCTAGTTCTGTTCTAGTTCTGTTCTAGTTCTGTTCTAGTTCTGTTCTAGTTCTGTTCTAGTTCTGTTCTAGTTCTGTTCTAGTTCTGTTCTAGTTCTGTTCTAGTTCTGTTCTAGTTCTGTTCTAGTTCTGTTCTAGTTCTGTTCTAGTTCTGTTCTAGTTCTGTTCTAGTTCTGTTCTAGTTCTGTTCTAGTTCTGTTCTAGTTCTGTTCTAGTTCTGTTCTAGTTCTGTTCTAGTTCTGTTCTAGTTCTGTTCTAGTTCTGTTCTAGTTCTGTTCTAGTTCTGTTCTAGTTCTGTTCTAGTTCTGTTCTAGTTCTGTTCTAGTTCTGTTCTAGTTCTGTTCTAGTTCTGTTCTAGTTCTGTTCTAGTTCTGTTCTAGTTCTGTTCTAGTTCTGTTCTAGTTCTGTTCTAGTTCTGTTCTAGTTCTGTTCTAGTTCTGTTCTAGTTCTGTTCTAGTTCTGTTCTAGTTCTGTTCTAGTTCTGTTCTAGTTCTGTTCTAGTTCTGTTCTAGTTCTGTTCTAGTTCTGTTCTAGTTCTGTTCTAGTTCTGTTCTAGTTCTGTTCTAGTTCTGTTCTAGTTCTGTTCTAGTTCTGTTCTAGTTCTGTTCTAGTTCTGTTCTAGTTCTGTTCTAGTTCTGTTCTAGTTCTGTTCTAGTTCTGTTCTAGTTCTGTTCTAGTTCTGTTCTAGTTCTGTTCTAGTTCTGTTCTAGTTCTGTTCTAGTTCTGTTCTAGTTCTGTTCTAGTTCTGTTCTAGTTCTGTTCTAGTTCTGTTCTAGTTCTGTTCTAGTTCTGTTCTAGTTCTGTTCTAGTTCTGTTCTAGTTCTGTTCTAGTTCTGTTCTAGTTCTGTTCTAGTTCTGTTCTAGTTCTGTTCTAGTTCTGTTCTAGTTCTGTTCTAGTTCTGTTCTAGTTCTGTTCTAGTTCTGTTCTAGTTCTGTTCTAGTTCTGTTCTAGTTCTGTTCTAGTTCTGTTCTAGTTCTGTTCTAGTTCTGTTCTAGTTCTGTTCTAGTTCTGTTCTAGTTCTGTTCTAGTTCTGTTCTAGTTCTGTTCTAGTTCTGTTCTAGTTCTGTTCTAGTTCTGTTCTAGTTCTGTTCTAGTTCTGTTCTAGTTCTGTTCTAGTTCTGTTCTAGTTCTGTTCTAGTTCTGTTCTAGTTCTGTTCTAGTTCTGTTCTAGTTCTGTTCTAGTTCTGTTCTAGTTCTGTTCTAGTTCTGTTCTAGTTCTGTTCTAGTTCTGTTCTAGTTCTGTTCTAGTTCTGTTCTAGTTCTGTTCTAGTTCTGTTCTAGTTCTGTTCTAGTTCTGTTCTAGTTCTGTTCTAGTTCTGTTCTAGTTCTGTTCTAGTTCTGTTCTAGTTCTGTTCTAGTTCTGTTCTAGTTCTGTTCTAGTTCTGTTCTAGTTCTGTTCTAGTTCTGTTCTAGTTCTGTTCTAGTTCTGTTCTAGTTCTGTTCTAGTTCTGTTCTAGTTCTGTTCTAGTTCTGTTCTAGTTCTGTTCTAGTTCTGTTCTAGTTCTGTTCTAGTTCTGTTCTAGTTCTGTTCTAGTTCTGTTCTAGTTCTGTTCTAGTTCTGTTCTAGTTCTGTTCTAGTTCTGTTCTAGTTCTGTTCTAGTTCTGTTCTAGTTCTGTTCTAGTTCTGTTCTAGTTCTGTTCTAGTTCTGTTCTAGTTCTGTTCTAGTTCTGTTCTAGTTCTGTTCTAGTTCTGTTCTAGTTCTGTTCTAGTTCTGTTCTAGTTCTGTTCTAGTTCTGTTCTAGTTCTGTTCTAGTTCTGTTCTAGTTCTGTTCTAGTTCTGTTCTAGTTCTGTTCTAGTTCTGTTCTAGTTCTGTTCTAGTTCTGTTCTAGTTCTGTTCTAGTTCTGTTCTAGTTCTGTTCTAGTTCTGTTCTAGTTCTGTTCTAGTTCTGTTCTAGTTCTGTTCTAGTTCTGTTCTAGTTCTGTTCTAGTTCTGTTCTAGTTCTGTTCTAGTTCTGTTCTAGTTCTGTTCTAGTTCTGTTCTAGTTCTGTTCTAGTTCTGTTCTAGTTCTGTTCTAGTTCTGTTCTAGTTCTGTTCTAGTTCTGTTCTAGTTCTGTTCTAGTTCTGTTCTAGTTCTGTTCTAGTTCTGTTCTAGTTCTGTTCTAGTTCTGTTCTAGTTCTGTTCTAGTTCTGTTCTAGTTCTGTTCTAGTTCTGTTCTAGTTCTGTTCTAGTTCTGTTCTAGTTCTGTTCTAGTTCTGTTCTAGTTCTGTTCTAGTTCTGTTCTAGTTCTGTTCTAGTTCTGTTCTAGTTCTGTTCTAGTTCTGTTCTAGTTCTGTTCTAGTTCTGTTCTAGTTCTGTTCTAGTTCTGTTCTAGTTCTGTTCTAGTTCTGTTCTAGTTCTGTTCTAGTTCTGTTCTAGTTCTGTTCTAGTTCTGTTCTAGTTCTGTTCTAGTTCTGTTCTAGTTCTGTTCTAGTTCTGTTCTAGTTCTGTTCTAGTTCTGTTCTAGTTCTGTTCTAGTTCTGTTCTAGTTCTGTTCTAGTTCTGTTCTAGTTCTGTTCTAGTTCTGTTCTAGTTCTGTTCTAGTTCTGTTCTAGTTCTGTTCTAGTTCTGTTCTAGTTCTGTTCTAGTTCTGTTCTAGTTCTGTTCTAGTTCTGTTCTAGTTCTGTTCTAGTTCTGTTCTAGTTCTGTTCTAGTTCTGTTCTAGTTCTGTTCTAGTTCTGTTCTAGTTCTGTTCTAGTTCTGTTCTAGTTCTGTTCTAGTTCTGTTCTAGTTCTGTTCTAGTTCTGTTCTAGTTCTGTTCTAGTTCTGTTCTAGTTCTGTTCTAGTTCTGTTCTAGTTCTGTTCTAGTTCTGTTCTAGTTCTGTTCTAGTTCTGTTCTAGTTCTGTTCTAGTTCTGTTCTAGTTCTGTTCTAGTTCTGTTCTAGTTCTGTTCTAGTTCTGTTCTAGTTCTGTTCTAGTTCTGTTCTAGTTCTGTTCTAGTTCTGTTCTAGTTCTGTTCTAGTTCTGTTCTAGTTCTGTTCTAGTTCTGTTCTAGTTCTGTTCTAGTTCTGTTCTAGTTCTGTTCTAGTTCTGTTCTAGTTCTGTTCTAGTTCTGTTCTAGTTCTGTTCTAGTTCTGTTCTAGTTCTGTTCTAGTTCTGTTCTAGTTCTGTTCTAGTTCTGTTCTAGTTCTGTTCTAGTTCTGTTCGTAGTTCTGTTCTAGTTCTGTTCTAGTTCTGTTCTAGTTCTGTTCTAGTTCTGTTCTAGTTCTGTTCTAGTTCTGTTCTAGTTCTGTTCTAGTTCTGTTCTAGTTCTGTTCTAGTTCTGTTCTAGTTCTGTTCTAGTTCTGTTCTAGTTCTGTTCTAGTTCTGTTCTAGTTCTGTTCTAGTTCTGTTCTAGTTCTGTTCTAGTTCTGTTCTAGTTCTGTTCTAGTTCTGTTCTAGTTCTGTTCTAGTTCTGTTCTAGTTCTGTTCTAGTTCTGTTCTAGTTCTGTTCTAGTTCTGTTCTAGTTCTGTTCTAGTTCTGTTCTAGTTCTGTTCTAGTTCTGTTCTAGTTCTGTTCTAGTTCTGTTCTAGTTCTGTTCTAGTTCTGTTCTAGTTCTGTTCTAGTTCTGTTCTAGTTCTGTTCTAGTTCTGTTCTAGTTCTGTTCTAGTTCTGTTCTAGTTCTGTTCTAGTTCTGTTCTAGTTCTGTTCTAGTTCTGTTCTAGTTCTGTTCTAGTTCTGTTCTAGTTCTGTTCTAGTTCTGTTCTAGTTCTGTTCTAGTTCTGTTCTAGTTCTGTTCTAGTTCTGTTCTAGTTCTGTTCTAGTTCTGTTCTAGTTCTGTTCTAGTTCTGTTCTAGTTCTGTTCTAGTTCTGTTCTAGTTCTGTTCTAGTTCTGTTCTAGTTCTGTTCTAGTTCTGTTCTAGTTCTGTTCTAGTTCTGTTCTAGTTCTGTTCTAGTTCTGTTCTAGTTCTGTTCTAGTTCTGTTCTAGTTCTGTTCTAGTTCTGTTCTAGTTCTGTTCTAGTTCTGTTCTAGTTCTGTTCTAGTTCTGTTCTAGTTCTGTTCTAGTTCTGTTCTAGTTCTGTTCTAGTTCTGTTCTAGTTCTGTTCTAGTTCTGTTCTAGTTCTGTTCTAGTTCTGTTCTAGTTCTGTTCTAGTTCTGTTCTAGTTCTGTTCTAGTTCTGTTCTAGTTCTGTTCTAGTTCTGTTCTAGTTCTGTTCTAGTTCTGTTCTAGTTCTGTTCTAGTTCTGTTCTAGTTCTGTTCTAGTTCTGTTCTAGTTCTGTTCTAGTTCTGTTCTAGTTCTGTTCTAGTTCTGTTCTAGTTCTGTTCTAGTTCTGTTCTAGTTCTGTTCTAGTTCTGTTCTAGTTCTGTTCTAGTTCTGTTCTAGTTCTGTTCTAGTTCTGTTCTAGTTCTGTTCTAGTTCTGTTCTAGTTCTGTTCTAGTTCTGTTCTAGTTCTGTTCTAGTTCTGTTCTAGTTCTGTTCTAGTTCTGTTCTAGTTCTGTTCTAGTTCTGTTCTAGTTCTGTTCTAGTTCTGTTCTAGTTCTGTTCTAGTTCTGTTCTAGTTCTGTTCTAGTTCTGTTCTAGTTCTGTTCTAGTTCTGTTCTAGTTCTGTTCTAGTTCTGTTCTAGTTCTGTTCTAGTTCTGTTCTAGTTCTGTTCTAGTTCTGTTCTAGTTCTGTTCTAGTTCTGTTCTAGTTCTGTTCTAGTTCTGTTCTAGTTCTGTTCTAGTTCTGTTCTAGTTCTGTTCTAGTTCTGTTCTAGTTCTGTTCTAGTTCTGTTCTAGTTCTGTTCTAGTTCTGTTCTAGTTCTGTTCTAGTTCTGTTCTAGTTCTGTTCTAGTTCTGTTCTAGTTCTGTTCTAGTTCTGTTCTAGTTCTGTTCTAGTTCTGTTCTAGTTCTGTTCTAGTTCTGTTCTAGTTCTGTTCTAGTTCTGTTCTAGTTCTGTTCTAGTTCTGTTCTAGTTCTGTTCTAGTTCTGTTCTAGTTCTGTTCTAGTTCTGTTCTAGTTCTGTTCTAGTTCTGTTCTAGTTCTGTTCTAGTTCTGTTCTAGTTCTGTTCTAGTTCTGTTCTAGTTCTGTTCTAGTTCTGTTCTAGTTCTGTTCTAGTTCTGTTCTAGTTCTGTTCTAGTTCTGTTCTAGTTCTGTTCTAGTTCTGTTCTAGTTCTGTTCTAGTTCTGTTCTAGTTCTGTTCTAGTTCTGTTCTAGTTCTGTTCTAGTTCTGTTCTAGTTCTGTTCTAGTTCTGTTCTAGTTCTGTTCTAGTTCTGTTCTAGTTCTGTTCTAGTTCTGTTCTAGTTCTGTTCTAGTTCTGTTCTAGTTCTGTTCTAGTTCTGTTCTAGTTCTGTTCTAGTTCTGTTCTAGTTCTGTTCTAGTTCTGTTCTAGTTCTGTTCTAGTTCTGTTCTAGTTCTGTTCTAGTTCTGTTCTAGTTCTGTTCTAGTTCTGTTCTAGTTCTGTTCTAGTTCTGTTCTAGTTCTGTTCTAGTTCTGTTCTAGTTCTGTTCTAGTTCTGTTCTAGTTCTGTTCTAGTTCTGTTCTAGTTCTGTTCTAGTTCTGTTCTAGTTCTGTTCTAGTTCTGTTCTAGTTCTGTTCTAGTTCTGTTCTAGTTCTGTTCTAGTTCTGTTCTAGTTCTGTTCTAGTTCTGTTCTAGTTCTGTTCTAGTTCTGTTCTAGTTCTGTTCTAGTTCTGTTCTAGTTCTGTTCTAGTTCTGTTCTAGTTCTGTTCTAGTTCTGTTCTAGTTCTGTTCTAGTTCTGTTCTAGTTCTGTTCTAGTTCTGTTCTAGTTCTGTTCTAGTTCTGTTCTAGTTCTGTTCTAGTTCTGTTCTAGTTCTGTTCTAGTTCTGTTCTAGTTCTGTTCTAGTTCTGTTCTAGTTCTGTTCTAGTTCTGTTCTAGTTCTGTTCTAGTTCTGTTCTAGTTCTGTTCTAGTTCTGTTCTAGTTCTGTTCTAGTTCTGTTCTAGTTCTGTTCTAGTTCTGTTCTAGTTCTGTTCTAGTTCTGTTCTAGTTCTGGTTCTGTTCTAGTTCTGTTCTAGTTCTGTTCTAGTTCTGTTCTAGTTCTGTTCTAGTTCTGTTCTAGTTCTGTTCTAGTTCTGTTCTAGTTCTGTTCTAGTTCTGTTCTATTTCTGTTCTAGTTCTGTTCTAGTTCTGTTCTAGTTCTGTTCTAGTTCTGTTCTAGTTCTGTTCTAGTTCTGTTCTAGTTCTGTTCTAGTTCTGTTCTAGTTCTGTTCTAGTTCTGTTCTAGTTCTGTTCTAGTTCTGTTTTAGTTCTGTTCTAGTTCTGTTCTAGTTCTGTTCTAGTTCTGTTCTAGTTCTGTTCTAGTTCTGTTCTAGTTCTGTTCTAGTTCTGTTCTAGTTCTGTTCTAGTTCTGTTCTAGTTCTGTTCTAGTTCTGTTCTAGTTCTGTTCTAGTTCTGTTCTAGTTCTGTTCTAGTTCTGTTCTAGTTCTGTTCTAGTTCTGTTCTAGTTCTGTTCTAGTTCTGTTCTAGTTCTGTTCTAGTTCTGTTCTAGTTCTGTTCTAGTTCTGTTCTAGTTCTGTTCTAGTTCTGTTCTAGTTCTGTTCTAGTTCTGTTCTAGTTCTGTTCTAGTTCTGTTCTAGTTCTGTTCTAGTTCTGTTCTAGTTCTGTTCTAGTTCTGTTCTAGTTCTGTTCTAGTTCTGTTCTAGTTCTGTTCTAGTTCTGTTCTAGTTCTGTTCTAGTTCTGTTCTAGTTCTGTTCTAGTTCTGTTCTAGTTCTGTTCTAGTTCTGTTCTAGTTCTGTTCTAGTTCTGTTCTAGTTCTGTTCTAGTTCTGTTCTAGTTCTGTTCTAGTTCTGTTCTAGTTCTGTTCTAGTTCTGTTCTAGTTCTGTTCTAGTTCTGTTCTAGTTCTGTTCTAGTTCTGTTCTAGTTCTGTTCTAGTTCTGTTCTAGTTCTGTTCTAGTTCTGTTCTAGTTCTGTTCTAGTTCTGTTCTAGTTCTGTTCTAGTTCTGTTCTAGTTCTGTTCTAGTTCTGTTCTAGTTCTGTTCTAGTTCTGTTCTAGTTCTGTTCTGTTCTAGTTCTGTTCTAGTTCTGTTCTAGTTCTGTTCTAGTTCTGTTCTAGTTCTGTTCTTGTTCTGTTTTGGCTCATTTCTTTTGAATAATTGTTTTTCTGTAGTGTTTACCTAAGTCTGTGACTAAGTCCTCATAACTTGTCCTTCTTATTATGAACAATTATTTGTTATCCCTGTTTTGTTTAGCAATCAAAATTAAGTGCTATAATTTGCAACAATATTTGCGCTGTCGACTTAATAACATCTCATTTTATTTAATGCGGAAATCAGTAGGCATAAGAATATGACATATTTGTGGTTCTGTTTAATATAAATTGTGGTCCTTGAAGTGTTATAAGGTAGGAGATGAAACATAATGTGAAAAATATTTTATATTGTCAAAGAAAATTTATCAAAAACAGAAATTACAAGCTCAGCAAAAACCCAAATTTATCGTCTCATTCAGTTTTGTAGGACTATTCATCAAATATATTTACTCACAATAAGTAGATTATAATTCTATTAGTGTTTTAATTTTGTTCCACTTACTATCTTTCAATTCAGCAAATATTGTGCGTATATCATATTGTATCATATTGAATATGGAGCACATATACAGGCACGCACACACAAAGAAACCATCCACAAAGCTAAAGGTGAAAACGGTAAATGCACCGGATAAAAATAGAGCAAAATATGTTGCCGGATAATAGGGATAATTGTCAAACATTTCCGGTATGCTGTCGACGATTGATGTAAGATAACAGATAAAGTAAGAAAATGTTTGGTTTAATATTTTTATGATTTGATTCAAAATAAGTATCTAAATTAATTTTAAAAATATTTTTAGTCAATTAGTGTAAAAGGATTTTTATTTTTAATTGTATTTTTAATTAACTTTGTTATAAAGTAAAAGTTACAAAAATTTAAGCTATTTTATAATAATTACAGATTTGTTAAGCTTTGTTAGACTTACCAAAATTTATAATAAGTAGATTCTGGCAACCAGCATTGACTAAGTAATTTAATACATTTTTTTTTAATTAAATTTCTTAATATAAAGTACAAATCTAATGAAATATACATGAATTTTGAGAATTTTAGATTCTTTATGTTCATTCATATACATTGGGTCATCATGAAAACTGCAGAAAGAAATAGGAGTTAGTCCTATACTATACGAAAATGTGAACATTTAAATAATTCCATTTAAAATGGAGAAGTTTAAAAACTTTCTTCAAAATCCTATAAAAATTTCCTATTTTTTATAGGAAATTTTCAAAATATCCTATTTCTATAGGAAATTTTCAAAATTTCCTATTTTATAGGAAATTTTCAAAATTTCCTATTTTTATAGGAAATTTTTAAAATTTCCTATTTTTATAGGAAATTTTTAAAATTTCCTATTTTTATAGGAAATTTTTAAAATTTCCTTTTTTTATAGGAAATTTTTAAAATTTCCTATTTTTATAGGAAATTTTTAAAATTTCCTATTTTTATAGGAAATTTTTAAAATTTCCTATTTTTATAGGAAATTTTTAAAATTTCCTATTTTTATAGGAAATTTTTAAAATTTCCTATTTTTATAGGAAATTTTTAAAATTTCCTTTCTTTATAGGAAATTTTTAAAATTTCCTATTTTTATAGGAAATTTTTAAAATTTCCTCTTTTTATAGGAAATTTTTAAAATTTCCTCTTTTTATAGGAAATTTTTAAAATTTCCTCTTTTTATAGGAAATTTTTAAAATTTCCTATTTTTATAGGAAATTTTTAAAATTTCCTATTTTTATAGGAAATTTTCAAAATTTCCTATTTTTATAGGAAATTTTCAAAATTTCCTATTTTTATAGGAAATTTTCAAAATTTCCTATTTTTATAGGAAATTTTCAAAATTTCCTATTTTTATAGGAAATTTTCAAAATTTCCTATTTTTATAGGAAATTTTCAAAATTTCCTATTTTTATAGGAAATTTTCAAAATTTCCTATTTTGATAGGAAATTTTCAAAATTTCCTATTTTTATAGGAAATTTTCAAAATTTCCTATTTTTATAGGAAATTTTCAAAATTTCCTATTTTTATAGGAAATTTTCAAAATTTCCTATTTTTATAGGAAATTTTCAAAATTTCCTATTTTTATAGGAAATTTTCAAAATTTCCTATTTTTATAGGAAATTTTCAAAATTTTCTATTTTTATAGGAAATTTTCAAAATTTCCTATTTTTATAGGAAATTTTCAAAATTTCCTATTTTTATAGGAAATTTTCAAAATTTCCTATTTTTATAGGAAATTTTCAAAATTTCCTATTTTTATAGGAAATTTTCAAAATTTCCTATTTTTATAGGAAATTTTCAAAATTTCCTATTTTTATAGGAAATTTTCAAAATTTCCTATTTTTATAGGAAATTTTCAAAATTTCCTATTTTTATAGGAAATTTTCAAAATTTCCTATTTTTATAGGAAATTTTCAAAATTTCCTATTTTTATAGGAAATTTTCAAAATTTCCTATTTCCTATAAAAATAGGAAATTTTGAAAATTTCCTATAAAAATAGGAAATTTTCAAAATTTCCTATTTTTATAGGAAATTTTCAAAATTTCCTATTTTTATAGGAAATTTTCAAAAATTCCTATTTTATATAGGAAATTTTCAAAATTTCCTATTTTTATAGGAAATTTTCAAAATTTCCTATTTTTATAGGATATTTTCAAAATTTCCTATTTTTATAGGAAATTTTCAAAATTTCCTATTTTTATAGGAAATTTTCAAAATTTCCTATTTTTATAGGAAATTTTCAAAATTTCCTATTTTTATAGGAAATTTTCAAAATTTCCTATTTTTATAGGAAATTTTCAAAATTTCCTATTTTTATAGGAAATTTTCAAAATTTCCTATTTTTATAGGAAATTTTCAAAATTTCCTATTTTTATAGGAAATTTTCAAAATTTCCTATTTTTATAGGAAATTTTCAAAATTTCCTATTTTTATAGGAAATTTTCAAAATTTCCTATTTTTATAGGAAATTTTCAAAATTTCCTATTTTTATAGGAAATTTTCAAAATTTCCTATTTTTATAGGAAATTTTCAAAATTTCCTATTTTTATAGGAAATTTTCAAAATTTGCTATTTTTATAGGAAATTTTCAAAATTTCCTGTTTTTATAGGAAATTTTCAAAATTTCCTATTTTTATAGGAAATTTTCAAAATTTCCTATTTTTATAGGAAATTTTCAAAATTTCCTATTTTTATAGGAAATTTTCAAAATTTCCTATTTTTATAGGAAATTTTCAAAATTTCCTATTTTTATAGGAAATTTTCAAAATTTCCTATTTTTATAGGAAATTTTCAAAATTTCCTATTTTTATAGGAAATTTTCAAAATTTCCTATTTTTATAGGAAATTTTCAAAATTTCCTATTTTTATAGGAAATTTTCAAAATTTCCTATTTTTATAGGAAATTTTCAAAATTTCCTATTTTTATAGGAAATTTTCAAAATTTGAAAATTTCCTACTTGTATCGGAAATTTTGAAAATTTCCTACTTTTATAGGAAATTTTGAAAATTTCCTATTTTTATAGGAAATTTTTAGCTATTTGATTAAAATTTGATATTGTTAGCCGAGTATATTTTTAATCTATATTTATTGCCAGTATTTGGTAATTAATTACTAATTAAGTTAAAAGAATTTTCTTAACATGACGTACTTTTATCTGTGTGCAACATCTGAAGAAATTTAGAAATTTGTTTGTTATTGTTATTTATAGACTAAATGAACTTTTTTAATTTAAAATATTTGGTTTAAAAGCCATCCATCAAATTTAGATTTTTTCCCTTAAAAATATGTTGTTAATAAAATTCTTTTCTTCATTAACTTTTTTGTAAAAAAATTTGCTTAATAAATTTATACCTTAATATAAATCAGAGATATTAAACTCATACTATCTTACTGCGCATTAGGTAACTCTGAGTTTACACTTATTTCATTGGAGAGATGAACCATCAAGCTTTTTAAAGCTATTTGGATAATTCACGAAAAAAAACTAGGTGGTACATTTTTTTAGGTGATACTATTTGGTACAGATGGACTAGCTTTTCAAAAAAAAAAAATGAAAAAATTATTCAACTTAAAAAATAATTTCAAGTCAAAGTTTGAAAAGGTGTCTTTTGACACCTTCGGTCGGAATAGTTTACGATTTTTTCTTACTTATAACTATTTACTGGTGCTTTCATTTAAAAATTAGTAAAACACTTACACAACATTAAAAGGCAGCATGTGAACAGTTTCCTGACCTTGAAAATAATATATAACATTTAGTACCAAAGGTCTAAGATTAAACGATAGGTTCGTGAAACTTCCACTGGCCAAGAGAATAACACTGAAGATGTTGGCAATTGAGGCCAATTTTTGTACAATTTCCATTTTTTCCTTGCTATGTTCCTCTAGTCATGCAATCCACAAAACAGGAGGACAATCAGTATAAAAGATGCAAAAACAAAACAACAGAATTAGAATGGAAATAGGAATGATATTATTATTATTAGGACTACAATAACTAAACATTTGTGCCAAGAGGAGTCCAAGTAAAATTCAAAGTAAAACCTTAAGAGTAAAGTGTAATTAAAATGTAATTAGCCAACGATATAGAGCCCAGGTAAATTTCATATTCTACTCCGTACTCGTATTGTTATATAATTGTAAGATACGTATACTCACGTATATTTTCCCTTGTATCTAGATGAAATTATCTTAAGAAGATATCATAAATTTGTGCATATCTACCTACATACATATGTATGTGCTTAAGTATTTTGAGGTTAAATCCTTTCACTACTAACCTGCCATTATCATAGCGCGTATGCGCTGGACTATGGTATACCAACGCTGATTGTAGAAAAAGAATGCCATCAACTTTAATAGAGAGATGGCCTTCGTAACGCCAGGACAAAAGGCCTCTAGAGCATCTACTAAATCATTTAAATATGCAAATCCATATAAATTCTCACCAACCGCACCCAGAGCCACCACAAACATACTCAAACAAAAGAGTAGAAATTTAATGCACGATTGTCTACGTTGAGGCCAAATTCCGCAGATATGACCGGATATACGCGGTACATACATAAAACTTTTTGATATTGGCACAGATGGATGAAGGAAATCAAACATTATCAATAAATTTTGATTTCTTTTTAAAGATCTTGATTATGTATTCTTGAACTTTAAAGTATTAAAAATTTTTTGGTTATCAGCAGTAGCGGCAGATGTTGGCTTAGGTATTATAAATTTTAACTAGAGAAATCTTAAACCAAAAGCCAAGCTAACAATCTTTATCTTTCACCAAAACAGAAATTATAAGAATGTATTAGCCAATACATATACAAATCATATTACGTGGCATGACACAGTGGTTTGAAATAATTTCAGTAATAAAAAATTTTAAAATTTACTATAGAAAATTATGAAATTTCCTTTAGAAAATTTTTCAAATCTAAATTTCTCTATAGAAAATTTTTCAAATTTTTCTATAGAAAATTTTTCAAATTTTTCTATAGAAAATTTAACAACATTTTCTACAGAAAATTTTTCAAGTTTTTCTATAGAAAATTTTTAAAATTTTTCTATAGAAAATTTTTCAAATTTTTCTATAGAAAATTTTTAAATTTTTCAAAATTTTCTATAGAAATTTTTTCAAAATTTTCTATAGAAAATTTTTCAAATTTTTCTATAGAATATTTTTCAAATTTTTCTATAGAAAAATTTTCAAATTTTTCTATAGAAAATTTTTCAAATTTTTCCATAGAAAATTTTTCAAATTTTTCTATAGAAAATTTTTTAAATTTTTTTTTGTAGAAAATTTTTCAAATTTTTCTATAGAAAATTTTTCAAATTTTTCTATAGAAATTTTTTCAAATTTTTCTATAGAAAATTTTTCAAATTTTTCTATAGAAAATTTTTCAAATTTTTCTCTAGAAAATTTTTCAAATTTTTCTATAGAAAATTTTTCAAATTTTTTAAATTTTTCTATAGAAAATTTTTAAAATTTTTCTATAGAAAATTTTTCAAATTTTTTTATAGAAAATTTTTCAAATTTTTCTATAGAAAATTTTTCTATAGAAAATTTTTCAAATTTTTCTATAGAAAATTTTTCAAATTTTTCTATAGAAAATTTTTCAAATTTTTCTATAGAAAATTTTTCAAATTTTTCTATAGAAAATTTTTCAAATTTTTCTATAGAAAATTTTTCAAATTTTTCTATAGAAAATTTTCTAAAGATTTTTATAGAAAATTTTTCAAATTTTTCTATAGAAAATTTTTCAAATTTTTTTATAAAAAAATTTTTCAAATTTTTCTATAGAAAATTTTTCAAGTTTTTCTATAGAAAATTTTTCAAATTTCAAATTTTCAAATTTTTCTATAGAAAATTTTTTAAATTTTTCTATAGATAATTCTTCAAATTTTTCTATAGAAAATTTGTAAAAAAATTATGAAATTTTCTATAGAAAAATTATGAAATTTTCTATAGAAAAATTATGAAATTTTCTATAGAAAAATTATGAAATTTTCTATAGAAGAATTATGAAATTTTCTATAGAAAATTTATGAAATTTTCTATAGAAGAATTATGAAATTTTCTATAGAAAATTTATGAAATTTTCTATAGAAAATTTATGAAATTTTCTATAGAAAATTTATGAAATTTTCTATAGAAAATTTATGAAATTTTCTATAGAAAATTTATGAAATTTTCTATAGAAAATTTATGAAATTTTCTATAGAAAATTTATGAAATTTTCTATAGAAAATTTATGAAATTTTTTATAGAAAATTTATGAAATTTTCTATAGAAAATTTATGAAATTTTCTATAGAAAATTTATGAAATTTTCTATAGAAAATTTATGAAATTTTCTATAGAAAATTTATGAAATTTTCTATAGAAAATTTATGAAATTTTCTATTGAAAATTTATGAAATTTTCTATAGAAAATTTACGAAATTTTCTATAGAAAATTTACGAAATTTTCTATAGAAAATTTATGAAATTTTCTATAGAAAATTTATGAAATTTTCTATAGAAAATTTATGAAATTTTCTATAGAAAATTTATGAAATTTTCTATAGAAATTTTATGAAATTTTCTATAGAAAATTTATGAAATTTTCTATAGAAAATTTATGAAATTTTCTATAGAAAATTTATGAAATTTTCTATAGAAAATTTATGAAATTTTCTATAGAAAATTTATGAAATTTTCTATAGAAAATTTATGAAATTTTCTATAGAAAATTTATGAAATTTTCTATAGAAAATTTATGAAATTTTCTATAGAAAATTTATGAAATTTTCTATAGAAAATTTATGAAATTTTCTATAGAAAATTTATGAAATTTTCTATAGAAAATTTATGAAATTTTCTATAGAAAATTTATGAAATTTTCTATAGAAAATTTATGAAATTTTCTATAGAAAATTTATGAAATTTTCTATAGAAAATTTATGAAATTTTCTATAGAAAATTTATGAAATTTTCTATAGAAAATTTATGAAATTTTCTATAGAAAATTTATGAAATTTTCTATAGAAAATTTATGAAATTTTCTATAGAAAATTTATGAAATTTTCTATAGAAAATTTATGAAATTTTCTATAGAAAATTTATGAAATTTTCTATAGAAAATTTATGAAATTTTCTATAGAAAATTTATGAAATTTTCTATAGAAAATTTATGAAATTTTCTATAGAAAATTTATGAAATTTTCTATAGAAAATTTATGAAATTTTCTATAGAAAATTTATGAAATTTTCTATAGAAAATTTATGAAATTTTCTATAGAAAATTTATGAAATTTTCTATAGAAAATTTATGAAATTTTCTATAGAAAATTTATGAAATTTTCTATAGAAAATTTATGAAATTTTCTATAGAAAATTTATGAAATTTTCTATAGAAAATTTATGAAATTTTCTATAGAAAATTTATGAAATTTTCTATAGAAAATTTATGAAATTTTCTATAGAAAATTTATGAAATTTTCTATAGAAAATTTATGAAATTTTCTATAGAAAATTTATGAAATTTTCTATAGAAAATTTATGAAATTTTCTATAGAAAATTTATGAAATTTTCTATAGAAAATTTATGAAATTTTCTATAGAAAATTTATGAAATTTTCTATAGAAAATTTATGAAATTTTCTATAGAAAATTTATGAAATTTTCTATAGAAAATTTATGAAATTTTCTATAGAAAATTTATGAAATTTTCTATAGAAAATTTATGAAATTTTCTATAGAAAATTTATGAAATTTTCTATAGAAAATTTATGAAATTTTCTATAGAAAATTTATGAAATTTTCTATAGAAAATTTATGAAATTTTCTATAGAAAATTTATGAAATTTTCTATAGAAAATTTATGAAATTTTCTATAGAAAATTTATGAAATTTTCTATAGAAAATTTATGAAATTTTCTATGGAAAATTTATGAAATTTTCTATAGAAAATTTATGAAATTTTCTATAGAAAATTTATGAAATTTTCTATAGAAAATTTATGAAATTTTCTATAGAAAATTTATGAAATTTTCTATAGAAAATTTATGAAATTTTCTATAGAAAATTTATGAAATATTCTATAGAAAATTTATGAAATTTTCTATAGAAAATTTATGAAATTTTCTATAGAAAATTTATGAAATTTTCTATAGAAAATTATGAAATTTTCTATAGAAAATTTATGAAATTTTCTATAGAAAATTTATGAAATTTTCTATAGAAAATTTATGAAATTTTCTATAGAAAATTTATGAAATTTTCTATAGAAAATTTATGAAATTTTCTATAGAAAATTTATGAAATTTTCTATAGAAAATTTATGAAATTTTCTATAGAAAATTTATGAAATTTTCTATAGAAAATTTATGAAATTTTCTATAGAAAATTTATGAAATTTTCTATAGAAAATTTATGAAATTTTCTATAGAAAATTTATGAAATTTTCTATAGAAAATTTATGAAATTTTCTATAGAAAATTTATGAAATTTTCTATAGAAAAATTAGTAAATTTTCTATAGAAAAATTATGAAATTTTCTATAGAAAATTTTCTGATTTAAAGAAAATCTGAAAAATTTTTATAGAAAATTTTAAAATTTTTTATAGAATTTTTTTAAGTTCATAACACTGTGCCAAAAAATAACTAATTCCAAACTTTTGAATTTTTTTTTTGTATTTTCTACTGCATAAAATTCGACTTGCCTTTTAGCTAATAACGATTTTGTTTTCAACTTTTCGACCGTGTTTGGTTTAACAGAAATTGCGGCTGTTGTCGTTGCAACATTCACCATTAAATGCTGATGTTGCTGTCGTTTGTTGGCTGCTGTTGCTGATGATGTTTGCGCTATAAAACAACTGACTGGATTCGTTGTTCCTTTATGTTTAAACAATGAATTTGGTTTCATTAGTTCAGCTTAGAGATTGTGGCTTTTTATACTGCGGTAATATTTTTAAAATCATTTTGTTATTGTTGTTGTTGTTGTCAAAAACTTTGTTTCTTGTGTTGAGTTTTTGTTTTAATATTAGCATAATATTTAAGTATGTGTGTATGTATGTATG
>CAKOFX010000002.1:307500-452500 GCA_933228675.1 Stomorhina lunata | reverse complement strand
TGTGGGGGTATATTACAGGTACCCCAAAGAGTCGACCTATTTCAATCGAATTCTATTGAGAATTGGAATTGCACATAAAAAAAAGAAAAATAGGTAAAAATTGGAGATCCAAGGCAGGCACACCGATGAATCAGTCGATGAATTTCAACTAAAGTCAATGAAACTCTTTTTTGAACCAATTAATAGAAGTGTGTTGAATTTAATCAAATTCTGTTAAGAATTTCGACTTATACATTGAGAAGAAAAATATGTGAAAAATTAAAGTACACCAAGGAGTTTACGGATTTCGAAAATTTTATGAATTTTTCTCATCTATATATAAAACTGAACAAGTATATTTCAATTGAAAACGAGAATAACGTTGATACTCAAAACTCATTTAGTTTTTAATATATAATCATGTGATTGGCTCAATTAGATGAACTCATCTAACATAGTTTCTTCTTGTTTGTTTTTCCATCCCTCCTTCCAATAGTTTAATATTTATTAAGGTAATTTCCATTTTGAATCGCCGTGGTATAGCAGGTTAGTCATTCGCCTAGCATACCAGAGGTCCCAAGTTCGATCCCCGCCCAGACCCACTTGAAAATATAAATTTTCAAAAAAGGCGGCTTTTTACCACATAACTCACCTATTAGGCTATGAAAAACCTCTCTAACTAATGCATTTACCGTTCGGAGCCGGAGTTAAAACGTAGTTCACTTTCAATAAGTCTAAAAATAGAATCGGATGCAGCTCATTGTCTGAGAGAAGTACCCCTTATTCCAGTTGGAATGTTGTCGGGGAATTATATATATATATATGTGTATATATAATTTCCATTGTATATAAACGGTTTCGGATTATATAAGAGCAATGGTCAAATGTATTAAACATCTTTTAGTTTTTAAACCTTTTTTACATAAAATTTATTACATTATATATTTTGGAATGGGCTACACATACAAAACTTCTCTGAACAAAATTTGGTCGTCATAGGTTTTATACAATAGGCCATTTAATAGCTATTATTTATAAGTTTTTTATTATTATCTGTGAATCGCTACTTATTTATTATAAGCAAAATCTATAACACAGCACAACAAAATAAAAAAAATTTCATGTGCTCTTAAAACCACTATACAATTTTGATGTATCATGACTACCTTTGTACAAAAATGGTAAAATTTTTAAATTCTATGGCAAGAAAAATTTTTTTTTTTAAATTGCAATTTTTTTTAGACGTTTCTTCAAATAATTAATGATAACTCAAAAACTACTAGTCCGGTATTATTAAAATAAAATCAGAAAAATTAAGATTTACATAGCCTTTAATTCGTCTATATATCGCGTTTCAATCGGATCAATAGTATCGGAGTTATAATAAAAAACTTAAGAAAAAATATATTTTTTACATAAAAATGGCAAAAATTTTCGTTTTAAAAAAATCATGAAAAATCGAAAACGGCAAAAAACTTCCAGATTTATTATTTTATCACATAGCGACATATAATAGCAACAACATGAGATATCGACCATAAAAATCGATTGATTTTTTTCGAATTTATTCATAATTTAGTGAATTCGCTCATTTTCACAAAATGTTAGTTTTTTTGGTTTTCAAATGTATGAAAAAAATAAATTTTCCAATTTCAAGGGGTGCATGTCGGATTATTGTGAGATTTGGTGAAAAACTTCCACCCACAAAATTTTGGTCGAATTGGACAACGTTAACACGTAGCGCATAGGCCCCAAATCTGAAAAATAGCGTTTAAATCGAAAAAAGTGGATCCTGGTCCTTAGGGCAAACACAATGAGATTTCCAATAAGCTACATATTTTTAAAATCGGTTAAACAGTTTTTGAGTTACTACAATTTGCACTGGCCATTACATATCCTTGAGGACTTGCCGAAGGCAATTGACCAAAAAATGTGACTAAGTCAAATCGATGGAACAGATCGAAAATGTATTTCATTGTTTTATTCATGTATTTTATTTTATATTTTAATTTTTAAATTTATTGCAACATATAAAATAAGGAAATAAATAAATAAATATTATGAACTACAAACTTTGGAATTTTCTTTTATGACATTTTCTATTATTGCATAACGAAGTGCTGCTCTGAATACTCTGGCAAAAATCTGCCATCATGTGTGCATCTCAGCGACCCTGGTATCTTTCCCCCATTGTCCTAATATCTTGGTGAAATCGTTCCTCACTTAAGTCTCCTAGATTTTCAGGAAAACGATATAAGTGACTGTGAAGGTAATGTAACTTGATGCTCATCTTGCATCCAAGATTCTGGAAGTGAGTTAACATCTCTTCAACGTGCGCAACATAATCATTATCCTTGTTATTTCCTAAGAAATGTTGAATAACCTATACAAACGAATCCCATGCATTTTTCTCAATTTTTGACATTGAACTGAGAAAATCGGTATCTTTGACCAATTTGCGAATTTGTGGGCCGTCAAATATTCCTGCTCTCAGCCTTCAATACTGTATTTCCACAGTAACACGTATCCCACAGAAATACGTATTTTGCCCAAAACAGTATTTCGCGTACTTGTTTTGCCATACGTTTCTCATTCATCCAAAACACTTTGGCAGTACCTGGATATTTTATAGTAGTTTCAAAAGCATCGAATTTTTTTATTTTGTTGCGTTGTGTAATAGGAAGATATCCGTCAATTTTAGCGAAATGTTATATTTTATTGTTGACACGTATATTGTAAGTTAGAAAAGAAAAAAAAAAAAAATAAAAAATTTTAAACTAAGTAAAATGTTTTTGTAAATTGTCTTCGGCAAGTCCTCAAGGATATGTAATGGCCAGTGAAAATTGTAATAACTCGAAAACTGTTTAACCGATTTTAAAGGCATGTAGCTCATTAGAAAAACCATTGCCTTTGCACTAAGAACTAGAATCCACTTTTTTGGAAAAGGGAGAATAAATAGCTTTAATTTTGCAAAAACTGAAAATTTGTCAATTTTTTTCGATTTAAACGCTATTTTTCAGATTTGGGACCTATGCGCTACGTGTTAACGTTGTCCAATTCGACAAAAATTTTGTGGGTGGAAGTTTCTCACCAAATCTCACAATAATCCGACATGCACCCCTTGAAATTGGAAAATTTATTTTTTTCATACATTTGAAAACCCGCTATAATACGCATATCAAGCAAAAAGCTAAAATTTTGTGAAAATGAGCGAATTCACTAAATTGTGAATAAATTCGAAAAAAAATCAATCGATTTTTATGGTCGATATCTCATTTTGTTGCTATTATATGTCGCTATGCGATAAAGTAATAAATCTGGAAGTTTTTTGCCGTTTTCGATTTTTCATGATTTTTTTAAAACGAAAATCTTTGCCATTTTTACGTAAAAAATAATTTTTTCTCTTAAGTTTTTTATTATAACTCCGATACTATTGATCCGATTGAAACACGATATATAGACGAATTAAAGGTTATGTAAATCTTAATTTTTTTGATTTTATTTTAATAATATCGGACTAGTAGTTTTTGAGTTATCATTAATTATTTGAAGAAACGTCTAAAAAAAATTGCAATTTAAAAAAATTTTTTTTTTTAATTTTGCCATAGAATTTAAAAATTTTACCATTTTTGTACTAAGGTAGCCATGATACATCAAATGTATATAGTGGTTACTCGAGCACATTTTTGCTATTGATCTGTGTAATTTTTTAAAGCGGATGATAACTGGTGACGAAATCGCTTACTATAGCATCGACCGAAAATGGTCTTGATGGAATAGCAATCAGCCGCAGTAAACTTACCGGTTAGTTTTTTTTTTCTTGGTTTGGCTACGACCTACTATTCGATTGTGTATTGTTAACAATTATGCCAATTACGCACACTTTGATAGTTACATGTCAGATGCAGTTGGTGTCTAGACTAATCACCAGGAGATAACTACTAACTTTCGAAAGGATAACACTGAGAAACTAGATTTTGGGATCGGGAAAATTGCCACACGAATAGAAAGTACTAGACAAGTGTATTCAAAAACACAAAGCGTTTGGACTTAGCAGGTGGAACTTTAGAGTTGAAAGTTGGAATTTTTTCTTGTATAGTATATGAAATTATGTGATATAAATACAAGGGCAAATCTACTTTTTTGGATTTTTGGATATCATACTTTTTTTTAAAGGTTTTACACGAGATAAAAACAATGGCGTATTTTTTTTCCCCGAATTCCAACTCCTTCCCCTGCCTTTTTGAAGGAAAAAACGCTGTTTTTGAGCATCATTTTCTACTGCACGGAAATATCTTAAAATAGCTGATTTTTTTTCTCATAATTCAATTTTACGAAAAATTTCAGTAAGACTGAGGCTAATTTCCCACTTTTAAAATGCACCCACTAGTTGACAGACATCACAAAAATGCATTTTTTTTTAATTTTTTTTTCTTTTTTATATTAATGTATACCGCCTGAAAGTACATTTTTTATTAAAAAAAATGCGTTGAAATTTTTTTTGTCATAATCCGTTGAATATTAATGATAAATTGAACTTTTGAATTTTGACAAAAAAGTTGTTCAGTATAAATGCTTTTTGATTGAATAATTTTTGCCATTTGTAGTGCATTTAAATAGCATTTGTTGGAGCTCTAATCGGCAGCATTGCGAATCATAAAAGATAAATTTATCCCATAATTATTTAAAGTTTTTAAGCTCTCAAGTAAGATAATTTCAACAGCCATTAAATACAGTTTTCAAATTCTTGCTTATGTTTATCGGTATATAATATCTCTTCAAAGAAAATATATTGCAAAGCATGCGGTACATAAATATGCTCGTGGTATAGCGGTCAATCTCGATACAGTATCGAGACTTCTTCCCTAGAATTAATTACTGTCATGTTTTTCTAGTCTATCCCTAGAATATAAACTTCTTTTGTATAAGGCCGTTAAAAAACCAATTTCGAGGTATAACTTTCTTATTGAACAAATTTAATATGCAGTCTAGTGGTCCTGATAAACTTCTAATAACACTGCTCTGCAGCCAAATCCTCCTTTTAATAAAACTATGTGGACTACATGGATTTTGATGCGCTAAACTCGGATCCGCTGTCGGTTTATTTCCATCAGATCTGGTTTTTTTTATGAGCGTGCAAATTTTTCCCCTTAAATTAGTCAGGTACGGAGACCTATTTTGTCCTAACTCGAGAACAACTCATCCGATTTTCAAAATTAAAACACTTAAAGATACATAACAAAATTTATTTTAGTCTAATTTAATTTTTCTGTATCTCTTATCGTTTTGGAGTTATTTAGAAATTAATGGAGAAACATTTGTTCTTTTCGTGCAAAATTTGTAATTTTTTTCAGGTTAAAAATGTAATTAAAAAAAGATAAAGTAAAATTTTAACATTTTAAACATTTTTCTAAGAGCTACATATCTTAAGAATAAAATAAGCTATAAACCATAAAAATTATTACCAGTTTATCGATTACCAATTAACCAATTTTTATAAAAAAATACCGTTGTATTTTAGCTTCATTACCTAATGAAATCTTATGGTCATATGTAAGGTTGGTTGCCTTGCAATATTGGGTATCTGCGGTAAATTCACATTTTTAAACCGATTTTTATGGTTTATAGCTTATTTTATTCTTAAGATATGTAGCTCTTAATTTAAAATGTTAAAATTTTACTTTATTTTTTTTTTTTAGTTACATTTTTAACCTGAAAAAAATTACGAATTTCGCACGAAAAAAAAAATTTTTTCTCCATTAATTTCTAAATAACTCCAAAACGATAAGAGATACAGAAAAATTATATTAGACTAAAATAAATGAAATTTTTTTTATGCATCTTCAAGTGTTTTAATTTTGAAAATCGGATGAGTTGTTCTCGAGTTAGGACGAAATAGGTCTCCGTACCTGACTAATTTAAGGGGAAAAATTTGCCACGCCCATAAAAAAAATCCAGATCTGATGGAAAAAAACCGACAACGGATCTGAGTTTAGCGCATCAAGATCCATATAGTCCGCATAGTTTTATTAAAAGGAAAGACAAAAAATGAATTTTTGCAGAGCAGTGTAATTTATTGGGAAATAAGTGATTGCCCTAGAAGAGGTTATATAGGAGCTAAAGTCAAATGGAAACTGATTTCGCCCAATTTTAATACCGAAAATTTTCAAAAAATGAGAAACATTTATTTCAAATGTTGATACCCTTGCTTCTGTCGTTCAGACAGACAAATGGTCATCACTTAATCGTTCTAGAGTTGCATAAGGATTCAGAAATTATAATCGGTGTACAACTTTTTTTCCGCCCTTTTTTTAATAGCAGTAGCGGTAAGTGGTAGTCGAAATAAATATACGTAAACATAACTCTCTCGAAATATTAATCAATTTGTGTCTGGAAAATATAGTTATTCTCAATTAAAAATTTGTCATATTGCATTTATTTGCGGATTTATAATTTATTTTTCTGCTTTAATATGAAGAAATCTACGGCTAAATCTTATCGAATGCTTTCGAATGTCTTTGGTGAGGTCGTTATTTGTAAAAGAATGTGCCGAGAATAGTTTCAACGCTTTAAGAATGGTGATTTTGACATTGAAGATGCAGAGTTGGAGGCATTACTTGATCAAGACACATGTCTTAAGTGACAAGAATTTGCAGGATCATTGGGAGTAAATCATCAAGCCATTTTAAAACGCCTGAAAGATATGGGAATGATTCAGGAGCAAGGAAATTGGGTGCCGTACGAGTGTAAGCCAGAAGATGTTAATTACGATAATCCCAAGTGCAAAAAATCATGGGGATATCCAAGCCATGCTTTCACGTCGATGGGAAAACCAAATATTTACAGTTGCAAGGTCATATTCTATATTTGATGGGATCAGCTCGACGTAGTGTATTATAAGTCGTTAAAACTGACTTAAACAACCCCGGAGATCGTTATCGAAAGCAATTAATGCGTTCGAGCAGAGCAGGGTGGGTGCAGCTAATTCAAAATGTAGACCAAATTCGAAAAAATTTGTTACGATAGTTGGTATTGTTGGTAAAATATTTGGACTAAATTCGGTTGCAGTAGCTTTATAGTTCAACATTTAAAAGTATCTAAGTGGTTTCCCTGGTATTTACTTTGCACAAAATTTAGTCTCATAACAAAGTATAGTTGAATATTAATAAGCTGTTAAATACTTTTCATTTAGCTTCGTATTAGGTTAAGATAAACATGTTGATAGAAATACGACAGGTTCATAGGAGTTCCTTATACCGTGTATAAAGTCTGGACATTGGTGCAATTTTTATATGCTGCTTGTACCTCCGAATCTTTTTGATTGTAGATATAAAATATATATAAGAATTATAGCCAAATGTTGACCGATTGTAACAAAATTTTACACACTGGCTGGTATTTATATAAAGCTTATTTTTGCAAAATTTAGTGGCCATAGCTGTCACAGTTTTTAATTTAATAGCTTTTAACTGGCCTTTGCTAATTTTTTTTTTGGTTTTCGCGAGTCTTTTTTATATGAAAGCTATAGTCAAACATGTACCGATTCCTATAAAATTTGATATACTGATAATAGTTGCATAAAACTTCTCTATTCTAAATTGAGTCGTCATAGCTATTACAATTGTATTCAATTTATTTATACATTTGTACAATTTTGTCTCTCTACCTCTTGTAGTTAAGGAGCTATAGGGCTTTTATCTGACGGACAGACGGACATAAACCGTCTTTTCTTTTTGTATTTTTGTGTTTCCGTAAGTTTTTTATATGGGAGCTTTGGTCATATGGAAACCACTTGTGACAAAATTTTGCACACTGGCTGGTATTCACATACGACTTCCGTGTGCTAAATTTTGTGGCCAAAGCTTTTACAGTTTATCATTTATTGGCATTTAAGTGTATTACAGGTATAGTTTAGGACGTTTTCGTAAGTTTTTTGTATGGGAGCCGACAGGTGGCGCCACTGAAATTTACTCAAAGTGAATTAAATCGTAAGTTGTACATTTGATTATGCTATGATCTTTAGCAAAATTGTTACGAATGAGCAGACAAAGGTTAATTGGTATGAAAAATGTCTGACGGGTGGCGCCAAAATGTATGAAAATTACTAAAACTGAATTAAATCCTAAACTGTGCATTTGATCAGACTATAATCTTAGCAAAGTTGTTGCGCATGAGTCGACGGAGGTTTATAAGTTGGTATGACCAATTTCCAAAATTATTCAAAATGAATTGAAATGTTAACTATGCATTTGATCATGTGTTGATCGGACAAAATGATTCAAAACTATTTGGATATTTGTGTAATGTCTTTCCTCTTAATTAATTTTAGTACTTTATGATATAAAATATACGAAAACTTTAAAATTTGCCTCGAGCAAGGCTCGGTCAATTAGGTACTATTAATTTAAACAAAATCGCAGATGGTGAGGTTCATATGGTGACCACTTGTGACAAAATTTTGCACACTGGCTGGTATTCACATACGACTTCCTTGTGCTAAATTTAGTGGCCAAAGCTTTTACAGTTTATCATTTATTGGCATTTAAATGTATTTCAGGTGGAGTTTAGGATGTTTTCGTAAGTTTTTTGTATGGAAACCGACAGGTGGCGCCACTTAAATTTACTCAAAGTGAATTATATCGTAAGTTGTGCATTTGATTATGCTATGATCATTAGTACAATTGTTGCGAATGAGCAGACAAAGGTTAATTGGTATGAGAAATGTCTGTCAGGTGGCGCCAAAATGAATGAAAATTACTAAAACTAAATTAAATCGTGAACAGTGCATTTGATCAGACTATAATCTTAGCAAAGTTGTTGCGCAAGAGTCGACGGAGGTTTATAAGTTGGCATGACCAATTTTCAAAATTATTCAAAATGAATTGAAATGTTAACTATGCATTTGATCATGTATTGATCAGACAAAATGATTCAAAACTATTTGGATATTTGTGTAATGTCTTTCCTCTTAATTAATTTTAGTAGGCTTTATGATATAAAATATATGAAAACTTTAAAATTTGCATCGAGCAAGGTTCGGTCAACCAGGTACTATTAATTTAAACAAAATCGGAGATGGTGAGGTTCAGAATTCGTATTTTTCGTTCGAAAAATTTTTATTTCATCTACAGGAGAATCATATTTCAAAATAACAGTTTTTTGCACTCCACCTTAATGTGTAGTATCCATGGCAAAAATCCATGAAGATATAGACAAAAGTAGATCTTACTCCAACGACAAAATTATC
Source organism: Stomorhina lunata (assembly GCA_933228675.1). NCBI lineage: Eukaryota > Metazoa > Arthropoda > Insecta > Diptera > Rhiniidae > Stomorhina > Stomorhina lunata. The sequence goes on along the minus strand of CAKOFX010000002.1, from coordinate 443,274 downwards.
TCATAAAAAATGATAATTTTAATGACCTCGACAAATCATATCTTCAATCATATACAACAAAACACACTGACTTATTGACCAGCTATATTTTGGAATTTATTCCTGACTGCTTCATATAAATTACCTTTAATTACAAAAATTTCACTTGTTAAAATAAACAGCATTTTTAAAATTTTTGTGTTCAATTTTATTGTGTTCCTTTTTATTTACTTTAAGTTAATTTTTAGTTTACTTATTTTTACTTTTTTACATATTTAGTTATTTTATTTCATTAAATTCTTAATTTATTGTATATAGTAATTTAGCTTTACATACATTCTTAAAAATCTAAATTTAAATTTTTAAAAAATTACCATTCAAAACATTTTTGTTAAATATTTGAATTTAAATAGATTTAATATAATTCTAAAAAATGTCATTATTAAAACAAATAATAGCAAAACATTTATTTATCATATTTTGTTGTATTTATAAGTTTTGTAATTTTAGCTTTTATTTAGTTTCATATTTTGCATGACATTTAATGATGCTTTTGTTTAGAGATTTTTATTTATTTGTATTTGTATTAAATTTTTTTCTATGTTTTATTAAATTGTGTTTAACATTGTTTACAAAAAAATTTAGCAAAAAACTAAAAGATTACATTTTTTTTGCAATGGTTTTATGAACTTGTATTTTTAGTTAATTGTTTTTTTTTTTATTGAATTATTTAATATTTAATGTTATGTAGTAGGGTAGCCCTAATTTGGTTGTTAAAAATTTTTAAGGTGAAGTCACACTTGTATTCCAAGGTCGAATAGTTTTGGGTTTAAAATTTTTAAATTGTCCCCAGCAAAACTTTGGTAATAGCAAGCACTCTGGTAACTGGTTACCTTGTAATGACTACAACATACACTCCGAATAAATAATAAGTTATTACAGAAGTACTTATTTGTAATTAAAATGGTAATTTGAACTGAATGGCCCGGGTTCGAATCCCACCAAGACCAAACATTTTTTTAAATCTTTTTTTATTAAAAAAAGTCTTTTTAAATGATTTTTGAATTTTAAGAACTTAAATATTACCTTCTGTAAAAAAAAAATTTTAAAACTAACGCACGGTAATGAAAAATTACCATCGTGATTAATTTTTGATTATGTAGGGGATGTTGGACATCAAACACGGTTCTGATTGGTCTTAACTTGGTAAGCCCAGACATACCTTGGCCATCCTTTATCTCAACTGTGGACACTGACCTCCTCGTGTTATCACCCGGGGAACTAGTTTAACGCCCCTTAATGTAGTCAGCTAACATGTACCGAGAGTTGTTCCATAAGATCGATAAAAATGTGTTAGGACGACGGGCTAGTAACCCACTCTTGGAAAAAAATAATTACTATAAAGAGGATAAAATTAGAATAAAAATGTCCCACCAACTAACCTTAGAAGGAGACGTCCGAAACTTCAATGTCATTCCATTGAAGAAGAGGAACATTTTTCAATGCTTGGCCTATAAAATTGTAGAATATTTGCACAAGATCAAAGTCCACGGAAGTCTGACCTTATCAGGTTGTAACTATGTGCCATTATAGTAAGTAAGAGTCAATGTTATATAAAAACTTATACAAAAAGGAAGATTTAAATTGTTTAAGTTTTAAAATAATTTAAAAAAAAAAACTTCTTTATTGTTTACTATTATTAAACGTTTACAAAAAATCATGTAGAAATATTTTTCCAAAAATTACAATAAAGCAAAAAAATCAGGGAAAACAAAGTTATTTTCACATGATTTTGGATCTAAAAGTAAAAATAGTGACAGGTTGTGACAAAATTTTGCACAGTGGCTAACATTGACATATGTTTTCCTTGTGCTGAATTTAGTGGCTAAAGCTATAACAGTTAATCATTTACTGGCATTTAAGTGTATTTTATGCGGAATTTAGGCGGTTTCAGTTGTCATTTATTAGCAAATAAGCAATTAGCCTAGACTAGGTTATACGGGAGCTATGGTCAAATGTGAACCGATTTTGCCCGCTTTCAATATCAAAGTTTTCCAAGAAATGAAGAAAATTTATGGCAAATTTTAGTGACCTAAATCCTTTCGTTAAGGTTTTATCGTGCCGACAACAGACAGACGGACAGACAGACATACAGACGGACAGACGGACAGACAGACGGACAGACAGACAGACAGACAGACAGACAGACAGACAGACGGACAGACAGACAGACAGACAGAAAGGCAGACAGACAGACAGACAGACAGACAGACAGACAGACATACAGACAGACAGACAGACAGACAGACAGACAGACAGACAGACAGACAGACAGACAGACAGACAGACAGACAGACAGACAGACAGACAGACAGACAGACAGACAGACAGACAGACAGACAGACAGACAGACAGACAGACAGATATACAGACAGACAGACAGACAGACAGACAGACAGACAGACAGACAGACAGACAGACAGACAGACAGACAGACAGACAGACAGACAGACAGACAGACAATATACCCCCCATTATTTTTGATGGTGGGTATAAAAAGGGGATGTTATATATATAAGAACTATATCCAAATGTAAAGCGATTGTCATAGTTTATACATTAATAGCTTTTAATTGCCTTTTGCGGCATTTTTGTGGTACGGGAGTGGTTTTTTATATGAAAGCTATTGTCAAATATGAACCGACTCCTATAAAATTTGATATACTGAATAATATTTCCATAAAACTTCTCTGTTCTAAATTTAGTCGTCATAGCTATTGCAATTGTATTCAACTTGTCAGCATAAATGTGATTCCCGATGCAGAATCGATTTAGCCTATTTTCAGTATCTATACAACTTCTGTAACATGTAAAAACATTTGTGCAAAATTTTGTCCATCTAGCTCTTTTCGTTAAGACGCTAGCTCTTTCATTTGACTGTCAGACGGACATAAAGCCCCTTTTTGTATATTTGTGTTTCCGTAAGATTTTTATATGAGAGCTATGGTCAAATGGTGAACGATTGTGTGCCTGGGATTGACATAAGACTTCCTTGTACTAAATTAAGTGGTCATAGCTATTACAGTTTATCATTCATTGGCATTCAAGTGAGTTTGTGGGGGAATTTAGGCTGTTGCCGTAATTGTTTTGTATGGAAGCTATGGTTAAATGTAAACCGATTTCAATGAAATGAAAAACTTTTATATACAAAATTTTATTATCATTAATGTTATAATTTGTCATTTATTAGCAAATAAGTGATTGGCCTAGACGAGGTTTTATGGGAGCTTTGGTTAAATGTGAACCGATTTTACACGACTTCAATATTAAAATTTTCCAAGAAATGAAGAATATAGACAGACAGACGGACATATAGACAGATGGGCTGACAATCTCCCATTCTTTCTAATGGTGGGTATAACAAGTGGATTCAGAATTAATAAAGTAGACACTGACTTTTTGTTGTTGTCCTCGTATTAATTTTCTCATAGTAGGAACATTTTGTGGCTGATGTAGGAGATGTTTGATACCAACACTAGTTAATGTAGTGAGCAAACATGTGCCGAGAGTTCTCCCATAGGAACGATAATAATATTGGTTAAGTCTTCGAGCTAGTAACCCACTGCCGGGAAAAACAATTTCTATGAAAAAGCTTAAATTAGAATAAAAACGGACCCCTTATATTAGAAGAGGTCGTTTGAAACTTTGATGGAAAGATCAAGTAGAGAAAAATCTTTCACAGCTTGAAGAGTATGCACACGGGATCGAAGCGCATGGAATTCTAAAATATGCTCGGTCTTTGACCTTCACATGTTGTAAATATAGGCCATTTATGTAAGTATGTAATTGTCTACACAACTTTTCATTACTTAGGCCAAAGACAATATAATATAAAGATATTGAACTTTATACATACATATGTTTTCTGCAATAAGTGAAATTGAAGTAGATAAAGAACAATGAAAAATGCATAAATGCACAAACATACATTTCTGTGGCAAAATGGAATAATAGCTTAAGTCGAAAATTGGAGTTTTAAGATATCATAAATTTTTAGTAATTTTTTTTTGCTTGATTTCTGCAAATAATTATATCGATATCTTCAACCGTTTCGCAGTATCTACAATTTGAAATCTTAGTATTTCGCGAAAATGTAATTTTTTGGTCATAATTTGATTATATTGTATCTAAGTTTTATTTTAATAAAAGTAATCATGAAAATTTTTGCTCAGGCTGTGAAAAATGTATGAGCTAATGTTTTTTTTAATATTATAAAAGTTTAACAATTTTTTTCCCGTGGTCAAAGGCCAAAATTAGGTTTTTTTAATTTTTCCATAGTAAAGCGAAAAATTAAAAATATATTGACGAAATGTTATCTAAATGAAAATAAGTATTAATTTTTATAAAAATTAAGTATTTTTTTATTAATAAAATATTATGGCCGCATTTCAACTTTGAAAAATAACTGGCACTCTAATGAATATTTAAAAAACAAACGTCCTTAAATTCTAAAGATTTTACGATTTTTTTTTAAACGGACTTTACACATTTAAGCGCCTTTGCTTCTGTAATGAAATAAACGCCTTTACTCGATTCTCCCTTATATCGAGTTAAGCTACTCTTCCATATTGAAACAGATTTAATGAGCACGTGTGTGTGCCTTAGCTTTATCTTTTATTGGATAATCGTCTTCATTAGTTCTTTCCGAATTAGAGTAAAAGTGGTATACTCTGTTTATTATGGGACTTTTCAAAACGACCATAAAGCAAATCAATGTATTGAAGTGCAACATCATTATATGGTGGCTCTAATTTGTGTGCTTATTATAATAATTTATATATGAATTTATTTTTCTACAATTAGCTTTACCCTAATACTGTAATATATTTACAATCATAAATTGTTATTTGATAAATGGTTTTAAACAAAATTTTTTTTATATAAATATTGATTTCAAATGAGTTTTTATTTTCTGTAATAAATATTTGTAAAATATTTAACATATGCTGCTGGCGAATAATTTACATTGTTAAAAGTATTTTTGAATTTTAAAGCCGGATATTAAATGTTTTTTTTTTGTTAGAATTTAATAATTATAATTAAATTCTGTTTTTCCTAAATTTCCTTAATGCTAGAGATTAAATCTATTGTTTTGTAAAGATGTCATTTAAAAACATTTGCTGTACATTTTTTAATTATTAAAAATTTAAAATAAAATGTTTTACAAAAATTTGAACTAAAAATTTAAAAATCTTAAAGTTAAGCCTTAATTTATAATTTAAATTCTTTTTATTTTTAAATTCCAGTTTATTTATAATTCCTTGTGTATTTACATTATATTTTATGTTTCTTTGTTAGTTTTTTTTTTGTTTGCTTTACAAATACATATAAAATAAAATATTCTAGAAAAAAAAACTCCTTAAAGAAAAGAAACGTTTATGTTTTTGCATGCAACAAAGAAAAATGTCTGTAACAAGTTGCTCGGGAAAACCTCTGAGGAAATGGCATAATTTCCAAAGTAGAATAGGAAATTTGCTGTTATTTTTATCAAAAGGAAAATCCATTACAAAGGAATTCATAGAGGAATGAGTTATGATGAGAGTATGAGACAACAGTTGAATTTTATTCAAATAAGAATTAAGTGAAAAAACAAGTAAATGCTTTCTTACTTGTCAGGCAAGTCCGATCATATGATACCCATACGCCATTGAGTTCAAACGTCAACATATTAAAAATTGTCTATTCAATAATAGATACAAATGTACCCAGCAAAACTTTGGTAATAGCAAGTACTTTGGTAACTGGTTACTTTGTAATGACTACAACATATACTCCGAATAACTAATAAGTTATTACAGAAGTACTTATTTGTAATGGCCCGGGTTCGAATCCCACCAAGACCCACGATTTTTTTTAATTTTTTTTTTATTAAAAAAAGTATTTTTAAATGATTTTTGAGTTTTAAGAACTTAAATATTACCTTCTGCAAAAAAAAATTGGAAAACTAACACACGGTAATGAAAAATTACCATCATGAGTCCATTTTGATTATGTAGGGGATGTTGGATACCAAACACGGTTATGATTGGTCTTAACTTGGTAAGCCCAGACATATTTTGGTCATCCTTTATCTCAACTGTGGACACTGACCTCCTCGTGTTATCACCCGGGGAACTAGTTTAACGCCCCTTAATGTAGTCAGCTAACATGTACCGAGAGTTGTTCCATAATATCGATAAAAATGTTTAGGACGACGGGCTAGTAACCCACTCTTGGAAAAAACAATTCCTATAAAGAGGATAAAATTAGAATAAAAATGTCCCACCAACTAATCTTAGAAGGAGATGTCCGAAACTTTAATGAAAAGACCAAGAAGAGGAACATTTTTCAAAGGTTGGCCGAAAAAATTGTAGAATATTTGCACAAGATCAAAGTCCACGGAAGTCTCAAATATGGCCGAACTTTGACCTTATCAGGTTGTAGCTATAGGCAATTAAAGTAAGTAAGAGTCAATGTTATTTAAAAACTTATACAAAGTTTTAAAATAATAAAAAAAAACTTCTTTATTGTTTACTATTATTAAACGTTTACAAAAAATCATATAGAAATATTTTTCAAAAAATTACAAAAAAACAAGTAAGAAAGCGCTATAGTCGGTCAAGCCGACCATACGATACCCTTCACCACTAAGGTCAAAGGTGTTATTTTTCCTGTGTAAAGACAAATATTTGCTAAATTTTGCCATCATACAAACATTTTCTCAAAACGTATATATTAAACCTGTTTCCGTCATTTGGACTTATATGAGAGCTAGCGTCAAATGTGGACCGATTATCTCGAAATTTGGCATTTGATTACAGTTGTTACAAAAATTATGTATGCAAAAAATAGACTCAAAATTTCCATTATCTTTAGATTTACGAGCGTTTTAGTGATTTTTTGTCTCAATTAGTGCGTTTTTAAAGAAGAATTTGTATGGGAGCTATGGTCAAATGTGGACCGATTTCAACGAAATTTGGTACAGTGATTTTAGTTGATAAGCAGTATTTGTTTTAAATTTCATGAAAAAATATTGATATTTGTGGCCAATATAGCAATTCCGGGAAGTGGGACCTATGGGAGGTACTAAAATAATGGACCGATTTTGACCAATTTCAATTGCCATGGTCCCATTATCAAAAAAATGGTCTGTGCCAAATTTCATCAAATTATCTTTAGAATTGCGACCTGTAGTTTGATTACAAGGTTTACATGGGGGTCCAGCCAGCCAGCCAGCCAGACGGACGGACGGACGGTCATCGCTAAATCGACTCAGAAAGTGATTCTAAGCCTATTAGTATACTAAAAGGTGGGTCTAAGACAAATATTTCTATGCGTTACAAACATCAGCACAAACTTATAATACCCTTTCCACCTATGGTGGTGAAGGGTATAACAAAAAAATCAGGGAAAACAAAGTTATTTTCACATGATTTTGGATCTAAAAGTAAAAATTGTATATATTAATTATAAGCTGCAAAGTTTTCAACATATGAAGTAGCTTAGTGGAAGAGTCTCCATCTAGCAGTCGTAGGGGTCTGGGTTCCAGCATACAAAAAAAAATTGTATTTCATTTAAAAATATGTTTTTTTTAAATAAAACAACAACAACAATAGTTTTTGTTGTTGTTTTCCAATTGCTTTCCCAATTCATTACTTTTCTGCAATTGGTAAGTACTTGCCCCCAATGACATCCCCATGTTAATGTAATGACTTAAACAGTGAATGAGTAAGTAGTTCGTGTTCAATAGTTTAGCTGTTTAACTCATTATTTGGTAATGAAAAGTTTTGCTGGGTATATTTAGTAAATTTTGTCATCATATATACAAATACTTATATACATACATATATTTAAGCTACTTTCTTCATTAGGCCCTATACGAAGAATACTTGTAGTGCTGATCGTATGATCAAAATTCGTATTGTACAAACTTAGAAGTTTCTTATTATTTAACCCAAATAAAATAGCCTTTGCCCAACGACTCACGAAGATACCAAGCCGCCCTGTAGAAGCAAAATATATTAAAGAAAGCAGACCTTTGATGAACCTGGACAAACTAGGCATACCTCAGCTGGAAAATAAAACTGCATTTTTATTTTCCAGCTGAGGAACGACTGGAGATATTTGAATGAAATTCGGCATGGTGATAGTCAAGGAGTATTCGAGTTGGTTTTCAAAAGCACTGCTCCACGAGGGGTCGGGAGAGTAATTGGTGAACCTTCAAAGTTGGTCACCTCGGGTGTCCTTGTGAAGATCTACAAAAAATACCCTTACATGTGCAGGTTATCTCCTTTGGGTTTCGAGATATTTGGGTAAAAAGGAATTTTTGGGTTGATTTTTTACCTATTGTTTTAAGCTTTTTTGATCTGGTGAACGCATCTGAGGACCAAAAATTCTTTAAGAATATTCATTAAATTTGTAATAAAATTTTATATAGTTTTTGTGAAAGTCGGTTATAGATATCTTCTTTCGTTTAAAAGTTAAAAATAATCAAAGTTGAAACTTAAGAAAAATTCGCTTTTTTGAGTTTTTCCCTAAAAGATAGCTATATTTTTTCACTAATAAAAAAATATTTTCTTAAGAAACATAAAAAAAATTTTTAATGTTTTTCAAAGAAAAAGAAATTTCTTGCAAATTGGACTTTTGGTCCTCGCACATGGCCTCTCCAAAAAATGACAATTTGTAAAAAAAATTTAGTTTAAACAAAAATTTCTCAAAAGGCAAAGAACCGATTTGAAAAAAATTATTATGTTTATTTTTTTTGAAATATCTATTATTGATTAGAAAAGTTTTTTCTAAAACGCGCTGAAAATACAGTCAGTGTTGCCATATTTGTAAAAAAACATTATTTAAAACCCCTTTTCCCGAGTTTTGGGAATTGGGGAATTTTTCAGTTAAAATTCGGAATTTTTTTTAGTCTTTTGCTTTTAGATCTTTTTGATCTACATAACTACAAAATTTCATCGTGATATCTTTATCCATGTCATTTCTACAAAATATCAAATATTGAAATTATTTTCCTTAAAAAAGTAGAAAAATAATATTTTTTTGTTTTACGATACAAAGTGTAAAATGATTAGCTCACTTCAAAAAGATTTTTACATACTGTTTACTCCTGGCCTTTCCCGATCCAATGATCCAATGGGAAGTAATGTGTGCAAATAAAGTTAATGGTGCACAGTGGTATTAACTCTGCAATTTCTAAACTACTAGACGGATTTTGACAAAATTTGGAACGTCAAGAGAAGAGGTATTAGGCTTTTAGATCAATATTTAAGAACGTATTTGTCGGTAGCACAGTGGGCTCTACAGTGGGAGAAAGTTGCCTACCTCGGGTATATAGAACCTTTGGGTCCGTATAACTTTCGCCAATTACGTCCGATCTAAAAGATTTTTATGTTTTCGAAAACTTCTTAAAAAAAATAAGATTTAACGTAAAAATGTTTCTTAATAACAAACTGTAGGATGTTATCGAATATCGATAGGGATTAATTATGAGATAACGAGATAAATGCCTCAGCTCTCGGTTGACTAACTACACTCAGAGTATTATGTAAGTAAAATTAACTTAAAATGTAATTTGAAATAAATGAATATTTATTTAAAAACCGGTTAACTGATTTTTCATTAAAATTCAATAAATATTTCATTTAAGTTTAATTGACAAATATTTAAACTACATTTTCAGTTTTAAAAACGGAATATTCAGTTGTTATCAAAAAAATTACTGACAAAAATTTAAACTACATTTTTAGTATAAAAACGGAAATTTTCATTTATTTTTAAAAAATTGAATGGTAAAAAACTACGTAAAATTTCCATAAAACGGACAATTTTAATTTGTTTTTGTAATTAACGTAACAAGAAAACTAGAGTTGTATAGCTCATGAACGAACTAGTTCAATTGAACTATTCACTTTACTGAACGATGTGAAATAATAATAACAATTTAACAAATTTTATAAGAAAAGTATCATCAGATTTTGAGATCGATAATAAAATCATAGCCATTGTCGGTGATAATGCGCCGAATATTGTTGCTGCAATACGCCAAGGTAATTGGAGAGGAATTGGTTGTTTTGCTCACTCGTTAAAACTGGTTGTCCAAGCGGCTTTAGTAGAGGTTAGTGATACAGTTTCAAAAGTTAAACGAATAGTGGAATATTTTCACAAAAGCACTCTGGGATTAAGAAAATTACAAGAAACGCAAAAACAAATGCAGCTTCCAGAGTTAAAGCTGAAACAGGATGTTATAACACGGTGGAACTCTACATACGAAATGTTAGAAAGGATATACTCTGTGAAAGATGCAGTCATAGCCACTCTCTCGCTAACACGTCCTGACTTGTCTCTACCCTTGGAAGAATGGGAATTGATAAAAGAAACCGTTCCAATACTAAAACCGTTTTATGAGGTTACTAAAGAGATTTCAGCGGAGAAAAACGTAACCCTTTCAAAAGTGACTGTTTTATGTAACCTATTAGAAAGTTACATATCAAAATGTCAACCTAAAAACGGCAGTATTTCAAATATGATTGTAATTTTTAAAAGAGAAGTTATTTCTCGCTTTGGAGAATATGAAAGGCATTCATTGTACTCAGAAAGTACGATTTTAGATCCACGATTTAAAAGAAAGGGGTTCGAAAATGATGCTACTTATGAAAATGCTGTTAAAATTCTCAGGAACAGGATTAGTCTCACCCGATTACCAAACACAACGGAACCAAATAACGAAATCTCATCGCAATCAAATTCGAGTAATACCGATGCAACTTCTATTTGGAACGATTACGATCAAGATTTTTGACAACAACGTTGCTGCCGGAATCAGGGAATTTGACAAGTATTTGAATGAAGAATACTTGGATAGGAGAAAAGATCCTCTTATATGGTGGAAAGAACGAAAACATCTGCATCCAAGAATTTACTCTTACGCTTTGAAGCGTTTATGTATAATGGCTAAATCAGTGCCATGTGAAAGAACTTTTTCTGCGACTGGGCAAATTGTCTCCGAAAGACGAACACTGCTTAAGCCACAGAAAGTTTCAAGTTTAGTCTTTTGGCATCATAATATGTAAATTTTTATTATTTTCTTGATACTATGTACATAATAGTAAACTATCTTAAAACTGCCACTTCCTAATGTGTTATACCATATGTAAGAATTGTTTTCAAACTTTTATTTTTGCAAACTTTTATTTTTGCATATTATTTTGATTTGATGTATATATAATAAACACTTAAGTTTCTTTTTATTTTTAATCTGATTTTGTTGAAACAATTATTTGTACTTTTTTATAAGGAGCTAAAACAATTGAAAAGAGCTATTGAGCTTAAGGAGTGAACTAGTTCAGTACAAAGAGCGGAGCTATAAAGAGCGCTCACTCAAAAGAGCTGATAAATACAAGACTAGACAAAACTATATAATAGGTTATATCCTTTAAGGCATCAAAAAACCAAACAGTCAAAACAAAGTTTGCTGTTTGCTTAGGCCCCGTGATAGGCGGCCAGTATTATAAAAAGCTTCTTCAGTAAGTAAACCTAAGATACTTAAGGAAAACCAATAATTCAACAAATACGAATTATATTTGATACAATAATTGAAAAAATATATAAAAATTAAACAACTGATATTTTCAAATGTTACGGATTTTCAGTATTTTTTTGTAGGTTGTTTTTTAAACAAATGTGTAAATATATTAAAAATCAATTTTCATGTAAATTTAAATGAATATTCATTTGAAATCAACATAACCGAATACTTCCTAAACAACATACAATCAGTTACTGTAATAATTTCCTGAGTGTACGTTTCTATGATAAGTACTTCTGCTACTATTGATCTTATCGACTATCTACGGAATTTAATCGGCTCTCGGTGGGCTAATTACGAAGCAAATAATACTCCTACGAGATAAAAACTTCCGCTCTCGATCGGCTAACTACATTATTCAATCCGACGAGATAAATACTTCGGCTCTCGGTCGGCTAATTACAAAGCAAAAAATACTCCAATGAGATAAAAACTTCGGTTCTCTATCGGCTAACTAAAGCATTAATTCCAACGAGATAAATACTTCGTCTCTCGGTCGGCTAATTACAAAGCAAAAACTACTCCGATGAGATAAAAGTTGCGGCTCTCAATTGAATAATTACGGTATTATAATACAACAATCGGATCAACTAACTACGATGGTAACTACTAGGATGAACTTTAAGTTCAGCCCCCTCTTTGTTAAAAACAAGAACACTTATGCTGGTATGTTTATCAACTAAATGAGAATTATATTTAGGTTCTGGTTTTTATTTATTAATATATATTTAGATTTATTAAGGAGGTAGCAAAAATAAAAAGAGGGTTGTGTTGTAGATAGATAAAAGTAGAAGAATTAAGTAATACTATTTAAGTTTCGGAACAGGCAACACTTAGATATACCCTTCACCACCATAGGTGAAAAGGGTATTGTAAGTTTGCGCTGATGTATGTAACGCATTGAAATATTTGTCTTACATCTACCTTTAAGTATACCAATAGACTTAGAATCACTTTCTGAGTCGATTTAGCGATGTCAGTCCGTCTGGCTGGACACCCATGTAAACCATGAAATCAAACTACAGTAGTTCTAAAGATAACTTAAAGAAATTTCCCACAGATAATTATTTTTGAAGTGGGACCATGGCTATTGAAATTCGTCAAAATCGGTCTATTATTTATGGTATCTTCCATAGTTAACACTTCCCAGAATTGATGTTTTGGCCCCAAATATCAATATTTCTTCATGAAATTTAGGACTGCTTATGTAAACCAAAAACACTGTACTAAATTTCGTTGAAATCGGCCCACATTTGACCATAGCTCTCATATAAACTCTTCTATCAGAACGCATTAAATAAGACAAAAATCACTAAAACGCTCGAAAATCTGAAGATAATGACAATTTTAAGTTTATTTTTTGCACACATAATTTTTATAAAAACTTTTCACTAACTTGCTAAATTTCGAGATAATTGGTCCACATTTGACTCTAGCTTTCATATAAGTCTCAGTGACAAAAAAAGCTTAAATAAATAAGTCTTGAGAAAATGTGTGTATGATGACAAAATTTAGCAAATATTTGTCTTTTTTTAGACAAAAACTGACATGTGACCTCAGTGGTGAAGGGCCTTGACCGACTATAGCATTTTTTTTATATGTTTTAAATAACCTGCATACTTCATAATGTTCGCTTGATGTATGTGTATTTGCCACCTAGCAACGGTTCTGATAAAGCAACTTGAAACGGTTAATTCGGTGTTAAGCTAGTCATGGAAGATAAATCATTTGCGTCATGATAACGCAACTCTCTCACATCTCGCTTTTTCTAAGCATTTAAAAAATTGGACTTTTGAGTCATCCTCAGTATAGTTTTGACTTGTCAATCAAAGATATCTTCAAGATCCCAAATATCAAAGGAAAACTGTGTGTTCAACAATTAAAGAGCTTCGAAGAAGCAGTTAAAGTATTGAGGAATCATGCTTTGGAGGGCTTTTTTTATTGCTTTTTCCGAAACTTAAATATAATCCCTCGCATTTGAGTGATTTTTGACGGTGTGGGATTATATGGGAGCTATAGCTATAGACTGAATCTGCCAAAATATGGTATAGTTATGTTTGTGTGTATATGCAATATTTCTGATAAATGTGTGGCTAAAGTGGTCAAAACCTCAATTCCGTAATGGAAGTTCTCTTTAAATCTCAAAAAATCTTATTATCTTTAAAATTGGACTTTCACTGTGATAAAAAACCTTATATGGAGCGACAAGGATCCACACAGCCCGACTGACATCATTAAATCATCTTAGGGAGTGAGTATGTATCGACGTTTATACTTCAATATTTCTATGCTTTTTATTAAAAGAAACGTGTTATTAGTAAAAAGCGGCCAAAAAGCATTATTCTTAATTTTATAATTTTGATTAAATGTTGATGGTAGTTTATAGCTAACACTCTAAAGTATCCAATTTCATTTTATTTTTGACTATCGGATAAACGATTAATTTTTTACGGTAGCTCAAAGCTTATACTTTTTTGCCTACAATTTTATTTAAATCCAAGGGCTCGATATGTTTCCATATAAAAAAGATCCTTGCATTTTTTGCGAAAAAATTGTGAGGAAAATTGTTTACTACATACATTAAAAACTACATATTTACGCTACTAATGACATTGAAAATTATTTGCATTTTGCAACTAAAATATTTGCTAGTGACAAAAGAATTCTAAAAGTTTTTTTTTACTCAGAACGGAAATGCAGAAAAAGAATTAAGAGATGAATAAAACAACAGTTAAATGGAAAATAAAATTTATGGAATGTGATATTAAAAACATAACGGAGTTGTAGTTCTTAAGGTAAGTAAATATGATACCCTACATCACTTAGTTATTTGTGCGACTAGCTCTTCATGAAACGGGAAACAGACTTTTAGGCCACCTCTTAAAAATTAATATAGAGGTTTTCTATAGAAAAGTTAGCGATAGCTTAGTTTTTTTTATAGAAAAGTAAGGGATAGTTTAGTTTTTTATAGAGAAGTAAGCGATAGGTTAGTTTAACTATAGAAAAGTAAGCGATAGCGTTGTTTTACTAAAGAAAAGTAAGCAATAGCTTAGCTTTACTATTGAAGAGTAAGCGATAGCTTAGTTGTACTGTCGAAAAGTAAGCGATAGCTTAGTTTTACTACAGAAAAGTAAGCGATAGCTTAGTTTTTCTATAGAAAAGTAAGCTATAGCTCAGTTTTACTATAGAAAAGTAAACGATAGCTTAATTTTACTATAGAAAAGTAAGCGACAGCTTAATTTTACTATAGAAAAGTAACCGATAGTTTAGTTTTACTATAGAAAAGTAACCGACAGCTTAGTTTTACTATAGAAAAGTAAGCGATAGCTTAGTTTTACTATAGAAAAGTAAGCGATAGCTTAGTTTTACTATAGAAAGGTAAGCGATAGCTTAGTTTTACTATAGAAAAGTAGGCGATAGCTTAGTTTTATTATAGAAAAGTAAGCGATAGCTTAGTTTTACTATAGAAAAGTAAGCGATACCTTAGTTTTACTATAGAAAAGTAAGCGATAACTTAGTTTTACTATAGAAAAGTAAGCGATAGCTTAGTTTTACTATAGAAAAGTAAGCGATAGCTTAGTTTTACTATAGAAAAGTAAGCGATGGCTTAGTTTTACTATAGAAAAGTAAGCGATAGCTTAGTTTTACTATAGAAAAGTAAGCGATAGCTTAGATTTACTATAGAAAAGTAAGCGATAGCTTAGTTTTACTATAGAAAAGTAAGCGATAACTTAGTTTTACTATAGAAAAGTAAGCGATAGCTTAGTTTTTCTATAGAAAAGTAAGCGATAGCTTATTTTTACTATAGAAAAGTAAGCGATAGCTTAGTTTTACTATAGAAAAGTAAGCGATAGCTTAGTTTTACTATAGAAAAGTAAGCGATAGCATAGTTTTACTATAGAAAATTAAGCTATAGCTTAGTTTTTCTATATAAAAGTAAGTGATAGCTTAGTTTTACTATAGAGAAGTGAGCGATAGCTTAGTTTTTACTGTAGAAAAGTAACCGATAGCTTAGTTTTACTATAGAAAATTAACCGATAGCTTAGTTTTACTATAGAAAAGTAACCGATAGCTTGGTTTTTCTATAGAAAAGTAAGCGATAGCTTAGTTTTACTATAGAAAAGTAAGCGATAGCTTAGTTTTACTATTGAAAAGTAAGCGATAGCTTAGTTTTACTATAGAAGAGTAAGAGGTAGCTTAGTTTTACTATAGAAAAGTAAGAGATAGCTTAGTTTTACTATAGAAAAGTAAGCGATAGCTTAGTTTTTCTACAGAAAAGTAAGCGATGGCTTACTAAGCGATAGCTTAGTTTTTCTATAGAAAAGTAAGCGATAGCTTAGTTTTACTATAGAAAAGTAAGCGATAGCTTAGTTTTACTATAGAAAAGTAAGAGATAGCTTAGTTTTACTATAGAAAAGTAAGCGATAGCTTAGTTTTTCTACAGAAAAGTAAGCGATGGCTTACTAAGCGATAGCTTAGTTTTTCTATAGAAAAGTAAGCGATAGATTAGTTTTACTATAGAAAAGTAACCGACAGCTTAGTTTTACTATAGAAAATAAGCGATAGCTTAGTTTTACTATAGAAAAGTAAGCGATAGCTTAGTTTTTCTATAGAAAAGTAAGCGATAGCTTAGTTTTACTATAGAAAAGTAAGCGATAGCTTAGTTTTATTATAGAAAAGTAAGCGATAGCTTAGTTTTACTATAGAAAAGTAAGCGATAGCTTAGTTTTACTATAGAAAAGTAAGCGATAGCTTAGTTTTACTATAGAAAAGTAAGCGATAGCTTATTTTTACTATAGAAAAGTAAGCGATAGCTTAGTTTTTCTATAGAAAAGTAAGCGATAGCTTAGTTTTACTATAGAAAAGTAAGCGATAGCTTAGTTTTACTATAGAAAAGTAAGCGATAGCTTAGTTTTACTATAGAAAAGTAAGCGTTAGCTTAGTTTTACTATAGAAAAGTGAGCGATAGCTTAGTTTTACTATAGAAAAGTAAGCGATAGCTTAGTTTTACTATAGAAAAGTAAGCGATAGCTTAGTTTTACTATAGAAAAGTAAGCGATAGCTTAGTTTTACTATAGAAAAGTAAGCGATAGCTTAGTTTTACTATAGAAAAGTAAGCGATAACTTAGTTTTACTATAGAAAAGTAAGCGATAGCTTAGTTTTACTATAGAAAAGTAAGCGATAGCTCAGTTTTACTATAGAAAAGTAAGCCATAACTTAGTTTTACTATAGAAAAGTAAGCGATAGCTTAGTTTTACTATAGAAAAGTAAGCGATAGCATAGTTTTACTATAGAAAAGTAAGCGATAGCTTAGTTTTGCTATAGAAAAGTAAGCGATAACTTAGTTTTACTATAGAAAAGTAAGCGATAGCTTAGTTTTACTATAGAAAAGGAAGCGATAGCTTAGTTTTTCTATAGAAAAGTAAGCGATAGCTTAGGTTTTCTATAGAAAAGTAAGCGAAAGCTTTGTTTTTCTATAGAAAAGTAAGCGATAACTCAGTTTATCTATAGAAAAGTAAGCGATAGCTTAGTTTTTCTATAGAAATGTAAGCGATGGCTTAGGTTTTCTATAGAAAAGTAAGCAATAGCTTAGTTTTTCTACAGGAAAGTAAGCAATGGTTTAATTTTTCTATAGAAAAGTGAGCGATAGCTTAGATTTTCTATTGAAAAGTAAGCGATAGCTTAGTTTTTCTATAAAAAAATAAGGGATAGCTTAGTTTTTCTATAAAAATTAAGAATAGTAAGCGATATATTAGTTTTTCTATAGAATAATAAGCGATAGCTTTATTTTTCTATAGAATTGTTAGGCATAGCTTATTAGTTTTTCTATAGAATCGTAAGCGATAGTTGAGTTTTTCTATAGAAAAGTAAGCGATAGCCAAAGTTAGACCTTAAGAACCATTTGAGGCATAGCCTTGTCAAGATTTACATGAAATTATTTTTAAATATTAAATTACATAGATCGTTCTCCCTGCTTAAGAAAAACTTCATTTTATGTTTTATTTAATCAATTTCGTAAGCTCTAAAAATCTATCATAATAATTGCATTTTTTTTTCATGAAAAAGTTTAGTTTTCTCTTTACTTAAAAAAAAAAAATATTGAAAACCACAAATAAAATTATTTAAAACTCAATTTAAGTTTTTAATAATCTGTCAATCAAATAACCAACCTGTCAAATAGACAATTATTGTTAGTTTTGAGTAGATTAAATTTTAAAAGACCAATGCAATATTTATGGTTTATTTGAGCATAACTCTCATACAAGATTATTTGACAAATGCCAATTTAATGTATAAAAATAAGCAAAACCCCCTTTAAATCTTAAAATAACGACAATTTTACTTATTCTGGCACACAAAATTTTGGTATAAACTATAATCAAATTGAAAAATTTCGAAAAAGTCGGTTCACAAGTGCTAAAGTGGAAATTTTTTAGTTGCGTAAGGTATTATAGGGTCGGCCTTAAACTACTAAAAAAACTTTCGTACTTGTTTACATTAAATTATCTTACAAATATCTTCATACATATTATTCTCTTACAAGTATCTGAAAGGATAAGTATTGTTTAAATGTTAGCATATTAACTGGGGTTAAGTCCTTTGCAACCACATCAACTCTCGGGTAACTGTAGAAATCTGCTTTGAACAGCATCTCATAGCAACACCATAACTATCACCTCCAGTCCTTATGAAAAGATTTGAAAGTATGCATTTCTATATGTATCCACAGTTACATAAATAATAACAGCATCACTTGCAGCTTCTAAGCTGGAAACAACTGGCACCATAAGCCAGCAACAGCAGAAGAAAATTGCATCGAACTTAAGATTATTTTGCATAAGTTGTATGTTGTAAAGAAGAGCAGACAGACAAACATTCAGGCAGGCATTGTGCATGTGTCAACTACGGGTGGCAGATTATTTTGTAGTCATTGTTGTCCCGGTTGTTGCTACTGTCGTCTTAAATTTTGTATAACCACTAGCATATTTTTAAAGATCAAATGACATGGCAGCAAAATTAACATAATACAAGATAGAAATATTCTACTTCTTCTTGTTCTTCTACTTAAATCGTGGGCTGTTGTTACAATACTTGTCCTTACAAGCTTTACTATTGTCCTGGCTGTTGCTCTTATTGCTGCTGATAACCGCGAGCAGCAACCATCACTTTCACTATCACGACCAGATCTGCTATTACCACATATTAGCTTGAATATAGAAAATGTTGTTGCTACAACACTGACAACAATTGTGGCACCAACTAAAGGCATCAGCATCATTAATAATTCAGTGCGTTTGTTCGGGTAATGAAAACTGTTTGCTCCACTCTTTTGCATAGCAGCTGGATTTTCATCTGCAAGTAAAATTTAATAAAAGAAAAATTGTTAAGAGCCAGAATGTCAACTAAATTCTTAAAATGTTTTTTTTTTCAAATAAATGGAAAATAAATAAAATGTTAAGGAATAGACTAAAACATAGACTCGGATAAAAACTAAGATATACTAATACTAATACATAGACTAAGAAATAAACTAAAAGAGTTTGAATTCCAAGATATATACACACGGTAGTTCCCATGATAAAAGAAATAAGTAACCGTTCTTTTTTTTGTCAGCCATATAAACTTTCTGACGTTTGATCGAATTATTATTTTCTTTTCTCAAATTATGCTACCATACTACTTTTAAAAATCCCAGTTTCGGTTTGCTATTATACTATAAACACAATCACGACTGCAGGCTACGGGCTACAACCTGTTAAAATTAGAATACATTCATTCAATAGAAATCAGCCACACGACTACTGAATACCGTTGCAGATATAGACAAAAAAATATATACATTTTCTATATAATATAAAAATGTATATTTAATAAATAAAATTTTACTTCTATTGAGTTAGAGTTATATAAATATTATTTATATAACTCTAACTCAATAGAAGTAAAATTTTACGCTGTCATAACTAACTCGCTACATATGCTAGAGCTAAGTAGTTTATGTTATATAAAAGCCCAGTATATCCTGTATAAAATTCATTATATAAAAGACCATACTTATATCTATATTATTTTAAGATATGCTCATTTTTATAAACAAAGTCGGTTGTGAAAATATGTTTTGAGTATATGAGCTCTTAATCTTTATAAATCGGAAGAATGCATAATATATCATTTGAATGATACTTTCAGTAGCTTTTGTTTGATATACCAGTTTATATCGGATAAAAACTTCTAAAGTTATGCCGTATCATTTTTGAAATTTAAAAAGCCCATAATTCTCATACTATAAAAGATCACACCAAAATCTATCTATAAGAACATATTTGAAGATACGTTTTTAAATAAAATGTTGGTGAAAATAAAATTTTCAATCCCAAAAAGAAGCTGAAGAAACTGTAACATAAATTATAAAAAAATATGTTACACAAAAATACTTTAAATATATTATGACAAAATTTAATTGTCTCAAGTCTTTTTTTCCTTGTGCAGGATCCGCTAAACTTTATAAAATAAGTTTTAACGAAATGTTTACAACACATTACACATTATACGTTCAAAATTTCCTGATAATAATATTCCCATTTCTCACATGTGGCAACGACTTTTATAATTGTTTACAAAAAACAAATTTCAAATATTTCGCATTTACTTCAAAATTTTTTTTTGTAAGAGAGAACGGTTATACCTTACAATTTTTTTGCCATGGTAGTTCCATTGTCAATATTTAATTTAAAAATCACTATCTGACACATATAAGGATTTTAACATTTGTGTAAAAATGAAGCTACCATACATTTTTGAATTTGTTTGAAAATTTGTGTATTTATACCCTTCACCACCATAGGTGGAAAGGGTATTATAAGTTTGTGCTGATGTTTGTAACGCATAGAAATATTTGTCTTAGACCCATCTTTTAGTATACCAATAGACTTAGAATCACTTTCTGAGTCGATTTAGCGATGTCCGTCCGTCCGTCCGTCTGGCTGGCTGGACCCCCATGTAAACCTTGTAATCAAACTACAGGTCGCAATTCTAAAGATAATTTGATGAAATTTGGCACAGATAATTTTTTTGATAATGGGACCATGGCTATTGAAATTGGTCAAAATCGGTCCATTATTTATGGTACCTCCCATAGGTCCCACTTCCCGGAATTGCTATATTGGCCACGAATTTCAATATTTTTTCATGAAATTTAAAACAGATACTGCTTATGTAAACTTAAATCCCTGTACCAAATTTCGTTGAAATCGGTCCACATTTGACCATAGCTCCCATACAAACTCTTCTTCAAAAACGCACTAAATGAGACAAAAAATCACTAAAACGCTCGTAAATCTAAAGATAATGAAAATTTTGAGTTTATTTTTTGCATACATAATTTTTGTAACTACTGTAATCAATTTGCCAAATTTCGAGATAATCGGTTCACATTTGACCCTAGCTCTCATATAAGTCCAAATGACGGAAACAGGTTGAATATATACGTTTTGAGAAAATGTTTGTATGATGGCAAAATTTTGCAAATATTTGTCTTTATACAGGAAAAATAACACCTTTGACCTTAGTGGTGAAGGGTATCGTATGGTCGGCTTGACCGACTATAGCGCTTTCTTACTTGTTTTTATTTGTCATTTGGAAAATTTGTTGAAAATTTTTTTTGTAATTTATATAAAAAAACAATTTTAATTTAATTAAATTGAAATAAAATGCAATTATAACCTTGACTGGAATTCTAGATAATCGGATACCAACAGATACTAAAAACTCTTCTGACGCCTCCACGTAGCAGAAGGATGTTAGACCGAAGTATTGGCTGACGAAGAGCAACATCAAAATAACAGAGACGAATTTCATTATTCATTTACTTGTTGAATATGGAAATAGAAAGGGCTTGTTCTCCAGATATTTTAGCTGTTAAAAATACAAATGTCACATTGCCCGATTCAATTGTTGTTGGAACTTAGAATCACTTTCTGAGTCGATTTAGCGATGTCCGTCCGTCCGTCCGTCTGGCTGGCTGGACCCCCATGTAAACCTTGTAATCAAACTACAGGTCGCAATTCTAAAGATAATTTGATGAAATTTGGCACAGATAATTTTTTTGATAATGGGACCATGGCTATTGAAATTGGTCAAAATCGGTCCATTATTTATGGTACCTCCCATAGGTCCCACTTCCCGGAATTGCTATATTGGCCACGAATTTCAATATTTTTTCATGAAATTTAAAACAGATACTGCTTATGTAAACTTAAATCCCTGTACCAAATTTCGTTGAAATCGGTCCACATTTGACCATAGCTCCCATACAAACTCTTCTTCAAAAACGCACTAAATGAGACAAAAAATCACTAAAACGCTCGTAAATCTAAAGATAATGAAAATTTTGAGTTTATTTTTTGCATACATAATTTTTGTAACTACTGTAATCAATTTGCCAAATTTCGAGATAATCGGTTCACATTTGACCCTAGCTCTCATATAAGTCCAAATGACGGAAACAGGTTGAATATATACGTTTTGAGAAAATGTTTGTATGATGGCAAAATTTTGCAAATATTTGTCTTTATACAGGAAAAATAACACCTTTGACCTTAGTGGTGAAGGGTATCGTATGGTCGGCTTGACCGACTATAGCGCTTTCTTACTTGTTTTTATTTGTCATTTGGAAAATTTGTTGAAAATTTTTTTTGTAATTTATATAAAAAAACAATTTTAATTTAATTAAATTGAAATAAAATGCAATTATAACCTTGACTGGAATTCTAGATAATCGGATACCAACAGATACTAAAAACTCTTCTGACGCCTCCACGTAGCAGAAGGATGTTAGACCGAAGTATTGGCTGACGAAGAGCAACATCAAAATAACAGAGACGAATTTCATTATTCATTTACTTGTTGAATATGGAAATAGAAAGGGCTTGTTCTCCAGATATTTTAGCTGTTAAAAATACAAATGTCACATTGCCCGATTCAATTGTTGTTGGAACTGCGATATTATTAATTCTCAGATTTTCGAGTCGTTCCGGTACGAAGAACCGACTGCTGATTCAGTAGATTTACGTGCTATTTTGTCTATTCTATACACTATCAGTGAGCTATTTGCAATAAAAGTGACAGCGAAGACTACCGATAGGTAGCTGCACCAAGTTCTCTTTTAGATGAAGAACTTTTATAGGTGAAGCTTCCTGAAATGATAACTCTCTTCTGTAACACCTCATTTCCATATAAGGAAAGTTGTTTTAATGCTTTGGAATATATCCCTGGTGGGTTTAGGTGGAATGAATATTCTAAAGAATCTCAAAAACTATCAAAGCAGGCTTATAGCCGATTTTAGAAGAGACCCACGATGTTACTAAATGAAGATGAGATGACTATAAAGAGTGTTCTAAAAAAACATGCTTTTACTATTTTAGACAAAATTTATCCATAGTGCAAGAAATAATTTATTTTTTGATCAAGTTAGTTTCTATAGATATGTCAGATACTATTATTTTAGAAATTATTAATTTTCAATAGTTATTTCAATCAAAATGGACTGCGAAAAAAAAGTTCGTGAAAATATAATTAAAACTTTTCAAAAAAATCCGTCATGGACTTTTAAAAAACAGCTAAACATTTGAAAGTTGACCCTCGAACGGTTTCTAATGCCATCCGACGGTATAAGGAAAACCTGAGCATTGAAATAAAACCTGGATCAGGGAGGAAAAAGGGTCCTACAGATATTGGTAAGGCAAAAGAAGTCGAGCGACTCTTTCGAAGAGCGCCTAACACTTCTTTAAGAAAAGCAGCTCGTACGGTGAAATGTTCTACGAATTTTGCACATAGAGTCAAAGCTTATGCTGGACTGAAGACATACAAAGTCCAAAAGGTTCCAGATCGCAATGCTTTAAAGAACTTAGAAGCAAAAAAACGAGCGAAAAAATTGAAGTCTGATTTTATAAAAAAAATACACCTGTTGTGTAATGGATGATGAAACATACGTACTGGCAGACTTTTCTCAACTTCCTGGTCAAGATTTTTATGTTGCTCATAAACGGGGCAATGTTCGGCAAGAGTTTCGCACAAAACAACAAACAAAATTCCCTAAGAAGTTTCTCGTGTGGCAAGCTATTTGCAGTTGTGACAAAAGAAGTAAAGTATTTGTGGCATCTGGCACAATAAACACAGAAATTTATATAAAGGAGTGCCTACAGTTGTTACCCTTTTTAAGAGAGCACAGAGTGACTACATTTTTTTGGCCCGATTTGGCATCATGCCATTATGGAAAAAAGGCATTTGAGTGGTACTCTAAGAATAATGTCATTTTTGTACCACGAGAGGCAAATCCACCTAACTGTCCAGAACTTCGGCCTGTGGAAAAGTATTGGGCTCTGGTAAAAAAGGAATTGAAGAACACAGGAAAGATTTCCAAGAACATGTCCGATTTTAAGCGCAGGTGGAACACATGCTCCAAAAAGGTATCAGAAGCAACTGTAAAATCTTTAATGGGAGGGTTTCCGAAAAAAGTCGATAATTTTGCAAAACCCTAGTACTAAGTAAACATTCTAATGCTAAATGATTTTGTATAATATGTCATTATATTTGCGTATTTTGTAGAGTTTTTATATTAAAAGGTTTGATTTTTATTTAAGAAAATCCAACTACAAATTTTATTTAGAGCACTCTTTAATAGACCTTTTAAAGATCCCTCCTCGAAAACACCTGGCACTGCCAGCTTTTTTTTACGAAACTAAACTATAGAGTAGAATGAAAATACCTTCCTCATTGGTCCAAGATTCCCATTTTATATTTTAATAAAAACATTTTGAATTTTCGAGCTTTTAAAATTAACAAAAGTTGGTGGCGTTGAGTTCTATGGAGGCAGAATATATAGCGATGTGCCAAGCTGCTAAAGAAATAAGTTTCTATAGAAGTTTACTTGACGAACTGAAATTTAAAAATTTGATTCAAAGTCCAACAGTATTGTATTGTGACAATCAAGGAGCTCAGTATTTAACGACAAGCCAAATGATGATGAAAAGAAGCAAACACATTGATATTCGATATCACTATATAAAGGACAAATGTAATGCAAATGAAATTAAATTGGAATATGTTCCAACTGATAGTAATTCAGCTGATGTTTTAACTAAGTCTTTGCCAAACCAAAGTCATTTAAAATGTTGTAATTTATTAAATTTAAAATGAATTTTGCTAATGTAATTTTATATCAATATGTTATTTTGATTTTGATAATTATGTAATTATTTAATTGATAATAGAATTTACATTGAGGAGGCGTTTGTTAGAAACACTTTAATGTTTTCTATTTTGAATTTCAATGTAAATTCAACAGAGACCGGAGATCGTTTTATTTTTTAAATCCATCAAGTATAAATA
The DNA here is from genome assembly GCA_933228675.1 of Stomorhina lunata. NCBI lineage: Eukaryota > Metazoa > Arthropoda > Insecta > Diptera > Rhiniidae > Stomorhina > Stomorhina lunata. The sequence continues at coordinate 418,273 of CAKOFX010000002.1, read as the reverse complement.
TCATTGCCGATGAAAATTTTTTTTCATTTCGATCGAAAAATAAAAAAGAGGGATTTATATTTGAAATAAAATATAAATATCCCTCATGATGAAAATTTTAAATATCTATAACGATAAATATCCGAACAGAAAAATATTTTATTGATTGTTTTATTTTTGAACTTCTGTTTTGACTTTGAAAAAATAAAATGTTTATGAAATTTCAAAATTTTCAACAATGAATGTACGAATGTTTTCAATTTATTGCAATGTTTTAGGACATAGAAGTTAAAGATAATAGTTCTAATGGGAACTATTGGTGGTTTCTTTGATTCGCGTCGCTATTTCTAAAAAAACGTTTTAAACGCTTTTAGACAATGACCATTTGTTGCCCAAACCCATTTCAATATAAAATTTGCAACAATAATTGAATTTATTGCTATTTAAACGGCCTAAAGATGCTTTATACCTGGACAAATACAGAAATAAAATTGAATTTTTTCTATCAAAATTTATTTTCATCGGATGCAAAAAGATGAAAATTATTTTGAACTGTACTGATAAATATCCTAAACGATTTTTTTATATTTTATTTTCATCGGATTGAAAAAAGAAACAAAATTTTTGAACAAATAAAAATCATGAGGGATTTTTAATATTTTTTAAACTTCAATGATTGTTTTTTTATGGATTTAAACATGAAAATATTGTTTTAAAAGTATTAATATCCGGTCTCTGAAATTCAATATCAAATTAGTTTGAATAATTTGTTGAATATGAAAATATTTTTTCATATTAGTTTGTCAGAAATTTTCATACATGAAATAAGTTTTATTAATAAATATCTTTTTATATAAGAAATAATATTCGGAAATTTTAACATTCGTCAATATCCATTATACATTAAAAACAAATCCTCATATAGAAAAAATCTGGCAACGATTTTGAAATTTATACATAAAATTCAAACTTCAAAAATCCTTATTAAAAATTTAGTATAGCAAATGGAATTACCTTATACTTATATCATGTTGAATTCTCTTATCATAAAAAACTATATTCCAAATATCTTAAAAATGTTTAAACTGATATTTGCGGGCGGAATGACAAATGCAAATATAATTTTCTTTAAAGCCTTTTAATTTGTGTGAAATGTGTAGTCAGGCGTGTGAATGTGATTATCTGATTTTGATGGTGTGAGTAATTGTCATAATTTTTTGTATTTATCTTTTCAAGGGTGTTGCCGTTGTTTTATTTGTATTTGCCTGTCATGATGTTTGTTTTGCATCACTGCTTTAGTAATAATTTAAAGCAGGTGAAATGAATAATGTTGTTCTTGCCGAGAGTTATATTACAGATGTAAATTAGGAAGGTTCAAAAAAGTGGATAAGCGATGAGACTTTAAAATGTAGCCTATAAGTTTTTGACTTAAGATAGGAAAATAACTAGGATGATAAAAAGTAGACTAAAACATATAATAAAACAAAGGCTTAGGCATAAAGTTAGACATAGGTGGGGACATAGTGTAAGACATAGACTGAAATATAGACTAAGTCATAGACTTGGGCATAGGCTAAGTTAAGTAGCAAAACAAAGACTTAATGATTTTAATTTGTATATAAATCGAGCAGTTCTAATATTTAATGGTGTCTTTACATTATATACTTGTGTTTGTGTTTCCCATGTGTGTGTTTGTTTATATTTCTATATTAAAATTTTCTCATTAATAATTTTCTTTTTTTTAATGTCTAGTAATTAAATGCAAAAAAAGAACACGAATACAAATTTAAATATATTTATCAAATACATTATAATGGTATGTGTGTACTGCAATAATTTAACTTAATTTAAATTTAATTTCTGTTATAAATAAACTGGTATTTAAGTTGATAATTAAATATTGCACAAACACTCAGTTGTAGCAGAAAAAAATTTATGAAATAATAAATTTGCCGCCAGAGAACATTTAACATTTTGTCACTTTTTCAAAAGCCGTGATTTTTCATAATTTAAATATTTGAGAAATTTTTTGAAATGTTTTATTAAGTGCTAAGTGAATATGCGAAAGTTGAACTAAATATGTACTTTCACTGATATCTTGTTATCTAGTTATATGAAAATGTATGAAAAATATTTTTCCTCTCATGCTTAAACCGAAAAATGCCTAATTCTCTAACTCTGGGTTATTTTATTTAAGGTTTAAAAATTTACTTATTGTTGATCATTTCAGTTATATAAATTTCGTGACCTAATATGCAAATATATGCACATGATTTATTCTTTAGTTTAAATCTTAAACCTTTGCCTTAAATTGGTGTTAAGGTTGGCTTTAACGGTTCGTATTTAAAAAAGTTTTTATACTTATATAAATGTATACAAAATATTTTTCTAAGACCATAAAATGCGTTATTCTCTAAATATGGGTTATTTTGGTCATGGTGAAAAAATTTACTTATTGTAAATAATTTTAAATTTTGACCTAATATGCAAATATATGCAGATAATTTTTTCTTTAGTTTAAAGCTTAAACCTTTGCCTTTAATTGGTATTAAGATGGAATTAATAGCTTCTAATTGATAAAAGTTATTATACTTTAATGAATGTTTGAAAAATATTTTTTCTTATCTTTGGATAAAAAAGTATTTCGCTCTCTTACTCTGGGTTATTTTAGTTATATTTAATAAATTTACTTGTTTTAGATCATTTCACATATATCAAATTTTTGATCTTATATGCAAATATATGCAAATCATTTATCTTTTAATTTAAAGCCTAAATCTTTGCCTTAAAATGTTGTTAATTTGGATTTCATAGCTTCTTAGTTTAAAAAGTTATGTAGAACTAAATTTGAATAGATTTATTTTTCTTCACCTAAAACCAGTAAAACTCGTTTAGAAACTCTTCTAACATGACTACACAAGTTTTAAAGGAAAACGTTCATGTGATATGATGCTCTTCCTTAAAATCTAGTCAATTTGTAATTTTAATAAATTCTTTGTAAAATTTTCGAATAATTATTTTAAATATTTTTCTTTGTCATAATTTTTTAGACAATATAATGTTTGTTCCCGTACTTTAACGAAACAACCCAAACTTACTCAAACGTGTTCCCGTACAAATTTTGCAATACAAATTGTTGTTTTTTGAGCAATTTCTGACAACTTCGGACTGTTTTGGGTAGTTTCATTAGAGTACGGGAACAAACATATAAATATTAAGTAATTGGACTAGTGTTTTTTTTTTAATTTTTTAAGCGTTTTATTAAGTGCTAAGTGAATATGCTAGTGTTGAACTAGTTCTACTGACCCCTTAACATTAAGTTTAAAGGGAAGTGAATACAACGTTTCTTCACTATAAAAATTTATGAAAAATATATCTTTTTCTCATGCTTAAATCTTAAATTACCTAATTTTTTAATATGCAAATATATGCAGAAGATGTATTCTTTAATTTAAAGCTTAAACCTTTGCCTTAAATTGGTGTTAAGGTGGACTTTAACGCTTCTTATTAGAAAAGTTTTTATACTAATATAAATGTATAACATTTTTTTTTAGACCATAAAATGACTTATCCTCTAAATATGGGTTATTTTGGTCATAGTTTAAAAATTAAATTATTATAGATCATTTCAGTAATATAAATTTTTGACCTAATATGCAAATATATGCAGATGATTTGTCCCATAGTTTAAAGCTTAAACCTTTGGCTTAAATTTGTTTTAATATGGGCTTTACAGCCTTTTATTTAAAAAAGTTTTTATACTAATATAAATCTAATATTTTTTCTTAGACCGTAAAATGCCCAATTCTCTAAATCTGGCTTATTTTAGTTATAGTGTAAAAATTTACTTATTCAGGGGTGTCATCGAAACCAAGTCAGTTTTTAAATTTCACGGTTTTGAAAACCAATACTGGTTATATTTGGTGTCATGAAACCAAGTCGGTTTTGTTATTATTGGTTTTAAATCAAACAGAATGTTCGAATCAATTGTTTATTATTTCATTTAAAATTTTTTTGAAACATCAAAAATCAAATATAAAAAAATAAAATAAAAATTATTTGAAGAAAAACTTTCAGTTTTTTGCGATGTTTGTGGTATAGGTATAAAAAATGCTGCTATTTGAACAAATGAAGCTTGTATACCCCAACATCATGAAATGGCCGAATTGCGGACTGAAAAAAATGTAATCTACCTACACCAAGAAACAAACCGCAGCCAATCAAAGGACGATTGTCACTTACATGCGATATTCATTAAATTGCAAACAAATATGTTGATATGCATTTGCTTCGCCAGTACCTCCACTTAGCCTTACAATTTTCCCCATTTTCGATATTTTTATGTTTGTCGATACGGTTCATTGATTCCATAGACAAAAGACAAAAAGTACCAAAACTTGTTTTTATCTTATTACATGATAAAAAAAATGCTATGTAAACTTTTCACCCATCTCTTTTTATTTGAAAGTTAAAGCTAAAAAGTACCAAAAATATTTGTTTCTCTATTTCTCCCCTTTTTTCGAAAAGTACTTACCACCTGTACTAATATTTTTTTTATTATTTTTGTAACTGATCCAAACTCGATTTCAATTTTGGTTCTATTGTTTTTAGTTTAGGAACTATAGCGTTATTGAATTTTCCCTTTTTTATCCCCCACAGGGCCAAATTTTCAAAAATCTGTTCTTAGTGGATCTTTAAATCGAAAAACGCACCAGTTGGCCAGTAAAGCCTTTGTTTTAAATTGATAGACCAATTTTGAAATGAAATCTGTTAACTGTAAGTTGCTTGGTTTATTTCCAATACTAAACCAATAATATTATTTTCTGTGACACATAAAACCAATAGAAAATGTAGCTCGAACATAAATATTGGAATTCATGACACCAATTTAATTTTTTTGTCGTTTTCAAAACCAATAAAAATGAAATTGGTTTCTATGACACCCCTGATTGTAGATAATTTTAGTAGTTTTAATAATACTAGATCATTTTAGTAATATCAATTTTTTAACCTAATATGCAAATATATGCAGATGATTTATTCTTTAGTTTAAAGCTTAAACCTCTGCCTTAAATTGATGTAAAGTTGAAATCTATATCTTGTAATTGAAAAAAATTTTTGTACTTATATAAATGTATAAAAAATACTTTTTCTTATTTTTAGGCAATAAAATGTTTCGCTCTCCTATTCTGGGTTTTTATACCCACCATCAAAAAGAAAGGGGGGTATATTGAGATTGTCATTCCGTTTGTAATTTCCTTAATATTGGTTCAAAAATCAAAAACGATATATATTCTGAATCCTTATGAAATTCTAAGATGATTGAGCTATGTCCGTCTGTCTGTCCGTCTGTCTGTCCGTCTGTCTGTCCGTCTGTCTGTCCGTCTGTCTGTCCGTCTGTCTGTCTGTCCGTCTGTCTGTCTGTCTGTTGAAATCACAATAACGTCTAAACGAAAAGAGCTAGCTAACTGAAACTTAGCAAAAACATTCTTTATCTATGAGAAAATTTTGGTAGCATTTGGCCATAGCTCCCGTATAACCTCGTCTAGGCTAATCGCTTATTTGCTAATAAATGACAAATTATGACAGTTATGATGACAAAATTTGGTATCTAGAAGTTTTAGATAAGCACTAGGCAGCATATAAAATTTCATCGAAATCGGTTCACATTTAGCCATAGCTCCCATACAAAAAACTTACGAAAACAGGCTAAATTTCACCCAAAATACACTTAAATGCCAATAAATCTAAAAGTATAACAGATATAACCACTAAATTTGGCACAAGAAAGTCTTATATCAATGCCAGCCAGTGTGCAAAATTTTGTCACAATCGGTCACCATTTGACCATTGCTCCCATATAAAAAACTTATAGAAACACAAAAATACATAAAGAAAAGGTTGTTTATGTCCGTCTGTCCGTCAGATAAAAGCACGATAGCGCCTTAACGAAAAGAGCTAGAGGGACAAAATTTTACAAAAGTATTTTGGATATTTTGAAAAAGATGTGTGTTGAAAATGGACAAAATCGGTTCAAATTTAGTTAGAGCTCCCATATAACCCCGCCCCGGGAAACACATTAATGCTGATAAATTGAATACAATTGTAATAGCTATGACGATTAAATTTAAAATAGGGAAGTTTTATGCAATTTTTGATCAGTTTATCAAATTTTATAGAAATCAGTCGATATTTGACTTTAGCTTTCATGTGAAAAACACTCACGGAAACCAAAAATTTTAGCAAAGGCCAGTTAAAAGCTATTAAATTAGAAACTATGAAAGCTATGGTCACTAAATTTTTCAAGAATAAGCTCTCTATATATACCAGCCAGTGTGTAAAATTTTGGTCAACATTTGGCTATAATTCTTATATATATATAACATCCCCTTTTTATATCTACAATCAAAAAGATTTGGAGGTACATTCATTATATTAAGATTGCACCTATGAAATTATATAGGCATCAATCAATGTTCAGCCCAGACTTTATATATGATGAATGCATTAGGAACTCATAACGAAATATATGGACCTGTCGTATTACTATTAACGTGTTTAGCCTAACTACATATTAATCACAACGAAAAGTATTTAACAACTTATTAATGTAAAACTATACCTGGTTATGAGACCGAATTTTGATCAAAGTAATTACTGGGGAAACCACTAAAATATTTTTGAATGTTGAACTATAAAGCTACGGAAACCTAATTTAGTCCAAAGGTTTTACCAACAATACCAAATAGCTTAGCGATTTTTCCAGTTTTGGTGCAGATTTTGAATTAGCTGCACCCTTGTAGATATATGAGATACGTTTCTAAATTTAACACAACTTGATGGTGGGTATATAAGATTCGGCACAGCCGAATATAACACTCTTACTTGTTTAAGTTATATTTTATAAATTTGCTTGTTAAAGATCAATTCATTAATTTAAAATTTTTGACCTTATATGCAAATAGTGAGTAGTGTTTTGACGTCCGTCCTGTCTACACGCGTTTTTACATGTTGCTTGTCCGTCCATGTGTATTTTGTCCGCGTCCAGTGTTTAAAACAAAATTAATATATAATTAATAAATTAAACGCGTGCAATAAAATAAATAAATAAAAAAAAAAAAAAACATATTAACATTAAAACCAAAATAACAAAAAATTGAAATAATTAAAAATCAAACAATAAACTCAAACAGTGGAAATAACACAAAATTAATAACATCCAACAATAAACAAACTCTCCAAACCAGTTTTTCTCTTATTTTATTTTTAATACAACAAACACAATAACTCTATTACAACAACAAACAAATCTACAGAACATCACTCATCATTACAAACATTAATATCATTACATCAACAACCTAACTTCAACAAAAATATATCAGTGTTGGCACCTAGCCATAACAATGACCAGATCAGGGCTTTTATGGCCCTTTTAGCAATTGTCATTGTGTTTTCTTTCCTTTTCCTTTTTATAGTAAAAGTATCACTGATTTAATTGTTGTCAAACTATTTAATGGTGAAGGCATAACACTGACCATTAATTAGTATCGCAGACAACAATTAACATCTTTGAGACTTTTACTATAAATAGACAATTGATTAGTTTTTTTCAATATATTGCAATGGCAGATCGTTTTAGCATAAACTTCTGCAACATACGTGGGCTAAGAGCGAATTTCTTCTCTGTTTATGCACACATTTGTCTCCATCGGCCGGATGTTTTCGCCTTATCTGAAACCCAGGTATCTGAAAATGCTGATCCACAGGATTTTCACATACCTGGGTATCAATTCCTATCCCTTTTTAACCTTCATAGGGGCATTGCAATGTACATTCGCGATGAAGTTGCGTACCAGTGCCAGCAATCATTAGGCACGCATGATAACGAATTTAGCTGTCTCTGGGTTAAATTCAGAATCAGGGCGCATCTTTTGTACTTCGGGTTTCTTTATAGAAGTCCAAACGCGGAAAGGGGCACAACTTTATCTGGCTTCGATGCCCTTTCCGATTCAATTTCGAAGATCCTCGAGAGTTGTCCGAGCAGTGAAATCGTTATTGCTGGTGATTTCAATGTTCACAACTCGTCCTGGCTTCGCCATTCGAGCCACACAACTCCTGAAGGCCAATATGTTGAGTTATTTGCAGCGCACAATCACCTTGCGCAACTGGTGAATGAGCCAACACATATTCCATGTGTTGATGGGCACCAACAAAACATCCTTGACCTTTTCCTTACTTCACACCCTGATAAGTATGAAGTAAAGGTTCTTGCACCTCTCGGAAATTCCGATCATTGTACCATTTCCGCCTCTTTTTCGCTCTCCTCACTTCGCAGCATTTCGCAAACAGCTACGAAACGTTCAATTTTTCTATACGAAAAAGGTCGTTGGGCAGAGCTCAACGAATTCTATAGGCATTTTAACTGGAAACTGTGTTTCCTCGACAGTAATGTCAATGCCTCGGCGGAAATGGTTTCTAATGTTATTAAGCTGGGAATGAAAATGTTTATCCCAGTGAAAAACATTTCGATTAAACCAAAGGTAAAAACTTGGTTTAATCAGACGTGCAAACAAGCAGTCAGATCCCGAGAGGAAGCTTTCAGAAACTGGCGCAATAACCAAAATCCAGTTACTGATTTGCAACGCAAACGTGCAAGGCGTACATGTGCCAAAGTATTAAGACGTGAAAAAGCTCTGTACGAGCAGCGTCTTCGTACTAAAATTCTTGCTGCTCCTCGGGGCAGCAAGAGTTTCTGGTCATTCGTTAAAAGAGTTAAGAATAATGCTAGTTCTTCAATTTCTTCTCTTTTAAAGAATGGTCAAACATTCACTGACCCGGTTGACAAAGCTAACCTTTTAGCTGAATTATTTGCAAGCAATTCCCGCTTGCCGGAAAGCACTCAACCTCCGCCCGAGCTCGAAAGAGTATCTGTAACTATGCCAAAGATATTCTTTCGCGCCCGTGCTGTAAAAAGGGTTTTAGCAGATCTCAACATAAACAAGTCTTCAGGGCCGGATGGCATTCCAGCACTGGTCTTGAAGCAGTGCTGTTCGACGCTTTCGCGTCCATTAGCCAACCTTTTCAGCACCTTGTACCAAGCTGGTACATTTCCTCGGTGTTGGAAGGTTGCTAATGTAACGCCAATCCCTAAAAAGGGTGAGGCTACCAACCCTGAAAATTACCGCCCAATAGCAATTTGTTCTGCACTCTCCAAAGTTTTGGAGAGTATGGTAAACCACCATCTTGTGAAATATCTGGAATCTAACAACCTACTAAGCGACCGCCAGTATGGATTTCGTAGGGGACGCTCTACGGGAGACCTGCTAGCCTTCCTTTCGGAAAAATGGTGTCATTCAATACACCGTTTTGGCGAAAGTAAAGTTGTGGCTCTGGATATTTCCAAGGCGTTTGATAGAGTGTGGCACGGAGCACTTCTATCAAAACTTATTGCTTTTGGTGTCGGTAATATCTTCTCTCGATTTATATCGAGCTTCCTCAGAGATCGCACTATAAGAGTTGTTGTAGATGGGATCTCATCAAACGAGTTCAAGCTAAATTCAGGGGTACCGCAAGGCTCCGTTCTTTCTCCTACTCTATTTCTTATCTTTATAAACGACCTTCTACGTCAAACTTCCAATCCTATCTACTCTTTTGCAGATGATAGTAACATTTGCCATTCGTATTCATTCAATCATAGACCAAACCCTTTAGAGATTGGTACTATGAGGCAAAACATGAATGAATCATTAAACCGCGATTTAGAAGCAATCTCAGAATGGGGTCGTGCGAATAGAGTCGATTTTAATGCGCGGAAAACTCAATGTTGTATGCTCACGCATAAACGCACGGCGGATCATGTTACTTCATCTGTATTAATGGGTGGTGAAAATATCGAGGAATCAGATACTCTTGATGTTCTGGGCATGAGAATTCAATGTGATGTCCGGTGGACTGAACACATTTTTCAAGTGTCGAAAGAAGCATTCAAGTGTCTCGGTTTTCTAAAACGGTGCAAGACATACTTCACTTCATCTGATCTCCTTACTATTTATACCACCTATATCCGACCGAAAATGGAATACAACTCTCATGTATGGGCCGGTGCTTCAAAGTCTATTTTGGAGCTTCTTGACCGAGTACAGGAGAGGGCGAAGGTGCTTATTGGTGACAGTAGGGTATCCAACTCTATTGATTCACTGGAGCACCGTCGCAATGTGGGTTGTGTCACACTGTTCTATCGTTACTACTTTGGAATGTGCTCTAATGAAATCAGGGAACTCGTTCCCGAAACTAGAATTTTTTTTACGCAATACACGTCTATCTGTTAGAGCTCATCCCTTCGTAGTCGATTGGCCAGTAGACAGAACAACACACTACAGAGAAAATTCATTCTTTAGCCGTACAGTTCGTATGTGGAATTTACTTCCCGCAGAAATTTTTCCTGCCAGTTGCAATATAGGAAAGTTCAAATCAAATGTCCATAAACACTACTCCATCTATCCACCCTCCCATAACCTATTTTCCTAGTTCCAACACAATGCATTGCATAAGTAGGGGTCATCCCCTGAGTGCTGGTCCTAAAAAAAAAAAAAAAAAAAAAAAAAAAAAAAAAATATGCAGATAAATTATTTTTCAGCTTAAAGTCTGCATCTTTATCTAAAATACATATAAATTTGGATTTCATAGCTTATTAGGTAAAAAAGTTATGTGCAAGCAAACTTGAATAAGTTTTTTTTTTGCTTTACCTAAAACCAGCAAAACTTATTTAAAAACGCTTATAACATGGCCAAACAAGTTTTGAAAGGAAATAATCATGTCCTATGATGCTTTCCTTTGAAATCTAAAATTTTTTGTTAAATTTTCGAATAATTAGTTTAAATGTTTTTCTTTGCCATAACTTTTTAGTAAACATAAATGTTAAGTTTTTAATTACCAATTAATTGGGCTTGTGTTTTTTTTTTTGAAATTTCAATAGAAATTTAATAAAAATATATTAAAATTATAAAATGAAAATTAGTTGCCATAACAATGTCCACAATAATATAAATATTTGTATAAGGCTTATTAAATTTTAACTCATCTAAGTGAAATTTTATATTTTCATTAAAAAAGGAAAATATTAAAATTAATAAATTAAAAATAAATCACTGACCTTGTGAAAATATAATTATAATTATTAGCTTTGAAGGGCGATTTTATAATTAGCTTCCTAATAAACTCATAAAATACATTACGTTTGAGTGATTAAGGATGTTTACTCATACTGAAAGAAATGATATTCATTCTATCTACAAATGTAAGAGATAACAAATTTTTGGAATTATAAAAGGAATCACTATCACCCCCAATTACTTTAAAAGGTGGATATAAAAATCCTCGAAATTTTCTTTAACAAAAATTGCTAATTTATCCTCTTTCTGCCCCTCCCATAAAATTGTTGTTATTAAGAATTAATTGCTTGCCAACATTTGAAACGTTTGGCAACAGCTTAGGAACTACTTTAAGATACAGATATTTCACATTTTTTTCCAGTTTAGTCTTTTCTAAAAATTTTGTATACTTTTCTTTGAAATTTATTATCTATACTCAAAATTTACAGGAATTCAAATAATAAGACTAAATTATTATGGTCTAAAGATACAATTTAGAAAATCTCTGACTCTGCTTTCTCGGTTTGATTTCAAGGTATTATCTTGGACAATATTGAAATTTGTTGCCATTAAATAATTGAATTTTATTTGTTGCTCCTCTTCCTGTCATAAATTGATAAAAGCAGACGAAAGCATTGAAGGAAACGGAAGGAAATAAAAAGTCAACATTAGATTTAAAAGGAATAAGATAGAAAGTGTAGTCGGTTAAGGTCGACTTAAAGGGAAATTCTTTTTTAGAAAATTTTTCGAAATTTTTTAATATAAAAATTTTTTCAATGTAAAAATTTTTTATAGAAACCTTTTCAATATAAAAATTTTTATAGAACATTTTTTGATTTGAAAATTCTAAAAGAAAATTTTTCATAAAAAAGTTTTTATAAAAAATTTTCATACAAATTTTTTTAGAAAATTTTTTTGAAACTTTTTATTGAAATTTAGAAAATTTAAATTAAATATTAAGAAATTTTAAGGAATAAAATTTTTTATATAATTTTTTTTTAAACTATTGAAATGAAATTTTTCTTAACAATTTTTGGATTCACAAATTTTTTTTGAAAATTTTTTGATATAAAATTTTTTCCACAATTTTTTGATATAAAAATTTTTCCACAATTTTTTGATATAAAATTTTTTAGAAAATTTTTTGATATAAAGTTTAACTTCTTTTAAAAACTTTTTAGAGTTACAAGAATTAAATTTTTCGTTAGAAAATTTTTTAGTATTAATTTTTTTTTCGATACAAAAATTTTTTTGATGTAAAAATTTATTCGCTAGAAAATTTTTTAATATTAAATTTTTTTTTTCAAAAAATAACAAAATAGTCGGGATGTAAATATTATTCAAAAAGAAGAGTATTCGCATTTGATCCCAAATCTGTTACATTTATTTATTAATGTAACAGACCAATTTATTGATAAAAAGCCAAAAAATGTTTGCGGAGAAACCAAAGTCCTTGACGCGTTTCGATGGTTGGTTAAGCCATCTCTTCAGGAGGATTATCCCCAATTTAGACCAGGTCGAAATTTTTATAAAAAAAATATGATTAAAAATTTAATGAAAAAAATTTCAGATTAAAATTTTTATAGAAAAAGTTTAGATTCAAATTTTTTAATAAAATATTTTTTCATATTCTATCACCAGAAAATAAACAGACTCAAGTCCCCTGAAGAAGTCTCCAAAAAAGAAACGAAACGTTGGGAAATGTAAATCAACAATTGTTTTTTTTTGCATCAAAAATTAAAATCTGACCATATCAGCCTAAAGGTAACCCCTTATAAAATCAATAATTAAAATATGAAATATTGGTCATACAAAAAGTAAAAACAACTAAAAAAATTTTTGGTTTTATCAAAGAACTATTTATTACAATAATAGATATTTGTAATAAATTGGGATCTTAGTGTAATACACTACAGCAAAACTTTAAAAAAAAAATTTTCTATTACAATTTTTTATAGACATTTATTCTATAATCAAATTTTGATGGAAAAATTTGCGATAATAAAATTTTATAGACAAATTTTCGATAACAAATTTTTAGGTACCGGGATGGTCATCTATCGGATTAAATTTGAGAAAGGCACAAATCAATATAGTAAAGGCCTATGCCACTCTCTATATAGTAAAGACTTTCCTTTCTCAGGAAAGTGAAACTTGCCACATATTTCATGCCACATTCGATTTAGTGCGTTAAATGTTTGATGACCCTTTAACTCGACGAGATGGTGATGTCAATTGGCCTTCAAGAAGCTGTAATTTGACACCATTGAACTATTTTCCATAGAGCGTCGTTAAAGACAAGTATTGTGCAGACAAACCAGAGAAATTCAGCATTTGATTGGCAACATACGAACCCATACAATCGAAAAGGTGTCTGATCGAATGGGGAACTGTAAGGCCACCGCTATGAAATAATATTCCATTTATTTCCGGAACAATTGTTGTTAAAAAAATAGTAATTTGCCAAAATTTCAAGCCTTATACCCGATATATGATAAAATTTATTGAAATACAATTTTTTATTGAAAATTTTTCGAAATACAATAAAAAATATAAATATCAATATTTTTATAAAAAATTGTTCGATACAAAAATTTTCATATAAAATTTTTCGAAATTTTTCAATATAAAAATTTGTTAAAGAAAATTTTTTCTTGAGAATTTTTCAATATAAATTTTTTTTATAGAAATTTTTTAATATAAAAATATTTCGATCTAAAAATTTTAATATTACATTTTTCGAATTTTTCTTGAGAATTTTTCAATATAAATTTTTTTTTATAGAAATTTTTCAATATAAAAATATTTTACAGAAAATTTTTTTGTGGGAACTTTTTAAATTTTTCGATATGAAAATTTTTTATAGAAAATTTTTCAAACAAACATTTTTGTTATAATTTTTAAAATTTTTTTTTAAATGTTTCGATACAAAAATTTTTTATAGAAAATTCTTCATACAAATATTTTTTATTAAAAATTTATGAACATTAAAATTTCTTTTAGAATATTTTTCAATATAGTTTTTTTCGAAAATTTTTCGATATAACAATTTTTCTTAGAAGATTTTCATTAAGAATTTTTCATATAAAATTTTTTTTCGAGAAAAAATTAAAATTTTTCATAAAAACTTTTTCATATAAAAATTTTTGATCTAAAAATTTTTCATCTAAAAATTTTTTATAAAAAATTTTTCGATATAAAAATTTCTTTGAAAAAATTTTTCGATATAAAAAAAATTAAAAATTGTTCAGAAATTTTTCAATATAAAAATTTTTTATAAAAATTTTTCTTGAAAATTTTTCAATAATAAAATATTTATAGAAACTTTTTCAATATAAAAATATTTTATAGAAAATTATTTGAAATTAAAAATTTTTTGAAGAAAATTTTTCAATATAAAAATTTTTATAGAAAATTTTTGATTTAAAAATTTTTATAAAAAATTTTTGATTTGAAAATTTAATAGAAACGTTTTCGATATGAAAATTTTTATAGATAAGTTTTCGATATTGATGTTTTTTTCCATCAATTTTATTTTTAATTTTTCGATATAAAAATGTCAATAGAACGTTTTTTGATTTGAAAATTAATTGAAAATTTATAGAAAATTTTTCGACATATTTTTTTTAATTTTTCGATATCAAAATTTTTATAGAAAATTTTTCCTACCAAAATTTTTTAATATATATTTTTTAATGGAAAATTTATCAATATAAAAATTTCCTTTAAAAATTTAATTTATATACAGAAATTTTTTTTAGTAGATTTTTCGATATAAATTTTTTTATAGAAAAAATTTCATATAAACATTTTTTATAAAAAAAAATTTCAATATTAAAATTTCTTTTAGAATTTTTTTATAGAAACTTTTTCAATATAAAAATATTTTATAGAAAATTTTTTGACATTAAATTTTTTTTGTAGATAATTTTTCTTGAAAACTTTTCAATATTAAAATTTTGTATAGAAACTTTTTCAATATAAAATATTTTATAGAAAATTTTTCAATATAAAAACTTTTATAGAAATTTTTTGAAAAGTTAATAGAAACTTTTTCGATATAAAAAATTTTATAGATAATTTTGCGATATTGATGTTTTTTTCATCAATTATTTTTTTAATATTTCAATAGAAAGTTTTTTGAGTTGAAAATTAATTGAAAATTTATAGAAAATTTTTCGACATATTTTTTTTTGTAAATTTTTCGATATAAAAATTTTTTATAGAAAAATGTTCCTACCAAAATTTTTTAATATATTTTTTTTTATGGAAAATTTATCAATATAAAAATTTCCTTTAAAAATTAAATTTATGTATAGACATTTTTTTACTAGAAAAAATTTCATATATTTTTCGATATATAGATTTTTATAGAAAATTTTTCGATATAAATTTTTTTTTTAATTTTTTATATAAAATTTTTTATACAAAAAGTTTTTTTTTATAGAAAATTTATCAATATAAAATTTTTTGTTAGAAAATTTTTTAATATAACAGTTTTTGGAAAATTTTTGATACAAAGTATTTTT
Source organism: Stomorhina lunata (assembly GCA_933228675.1). Lineage (NCBI taxonomy): Eukaryota > Metazoa > Arthropoda > Insecta > Diptera > Rhiniidae > Stomorhina > Stomorhina lunata. Next base: position 402,612 of record CAKOFX010000002.1, on the reverse strand, counting down.
TTGAAACTTTGCATATAAAAATTTTTCAATATAAAAACTTCTTTCAAAAAATTTTGCCAAATTTTTATAGAAACTTTTTTCTTCAAAATTTTTCAACATAAAATTTTTTTGTGGGAACTTTTGCAATAAAAATTTCTTTATTAAAAATTTTTTGAAACAATTTTTTTAGAAAATTTGTTATTACAAATTTTAAGTATAGAATTTTTTTCTATAAATTTTTTCGTATAAAAATTTTTGATTCAAATTTTTCAATATTAAATATAAAATTTCAATATTAATTTTTCGAAATTTTTCGATATAAAATTTTTTTATAAAAATTGTTTCCTTAAAAATTTTTTCAATATTATAGAAACTTTTTTACTATGAAAATATTTTAGAGAAAATTTTTTGATTTTAAAAGTTTTTTGTAGAAAAATTTAAAATTTTTCGATATACAAATTTTTTGATTTGAAAATTTTGTATAAAATTCTTCGAAATTTGTATAATTAATTTATCTGTCGACAAAACTTTTTTGTATCAATTTTTTTAATTTTTCGATATAAAAATTGTTTATAAAAAAATGTTCAATATAAAAAAGTTCTTTTAGAAAAATTTTCAATATAAAAATTTCTTTTAGAGAATTTTTCGATATAAAATTCTTATTCAGAAAATTTGTGTTTAAAAATTTTTCAATATAAAATTACTATTAATTAATATTTCGTATATTCTAAAATAAGTACAAGACCAATATTTTTATGCATTATCAAAATCTGCAGTAACCCACTATAACCATCAAATATCATGTAGGGTACAAAATCCCAAAGAAGAAATAAAAAGTTTTTTTTTTTGGAAAATGAATGACTTTTTATGTGCACCAGATTTTTCTATGGCGATAAAAGATTTTGCTCACCAGAACAAACAAATAGCAAGAATATTTGGGACAAAAAATAACATTTTCAAAAGAGAAATGTTAACAAATAGTCGTAAATTTAGAAAAAAAAACTGTAGTAAAGGTATGAACCTTTTGGTGCGTACTTACTTTCCGTGAACTAGGTATGTATAGATGAACCTCAAGAAAAAAAACATAAAAAATATTAAACTACTTAAAATTTCAGAACAACATTAAAAGCCATAAAAAATAATAGAGTTTCTTTTTTTTTGCTACATATTGTTTATGTTTTTATGGCTTAAAACGTCTAACATCGACCGACTACCGTTTGAAGCAGCAGCAACAGGAGCATCGAAAAGAACCTTAAGTGAAATGAATCTACGCAGAAGGAAAGTGTGTTCAAGAATAATGTTGAAAATTTGTAGCTAAATCTACTTTAACGCAAAATATTTATTCAGGTTTAAATAACTAACAAATGGTGATAAATGTTCTGGAACTTAACTTCCCTAAGTGCAATAAAATAAATAATAGGGAAGAATTTTTGGTGAAAAGATAGATTTTTAATGAACTCTTGATTATTTGAGGAATTTTATAAAGGTAGCAGATTTGACTGTGCATTTTGCGAAATTTGCTATTCAGCTGTATTTTCTAAAGAAGGTTTTTTCATTAGATACCTTTTTTAAAATGGATCATATTCAGCTACAGTTGGTAAATAAACTTTATATTTAGATTCATTTTCTGTAAAACAATTGCTTCAATACAACATCTTTTAATATAAAAATTTTGTATAGAAAATTTTTCTATATAAACATTTTATCGACAATTTTTCGATATACAAATTTTTTAAGAAAATTTTTCTATGTAAACATTTTTTTAAGCAATTTTTCGATATAAACATTTTTATAGAAATTTTTTCAGTATAAAAATTTTTATCGAAAATTTATCAATATAAATTTTTAAATAAATTTATAGAATTAGGGTTAATCCTCCTGATGAGATGGTCTAACCAACCATCGAAATGCGTCGAGGAAAGGTTTCCCCACCAACATTTTTTGGTTTTATCAAAAAACTATTTATTACAATAATAAATAATTTTTAACTTTTTAATTAAAATTTTTCTAATTTTTATATAAAATTTTTCGATATAAACATTTTTGAAGAAAATTTTTAGATATAAATTTTTTTATAGAAAAATTTTTTCATATAAAAATTTTTATCGAAAAATTTCTCGATAAAAATTTTTTTTCGAAAAATTTCTCGATAAAAATTTTTTTTCGAAAAATTTTCAATATAAAAAATTTTTAGAAAATTTTTCGTGTTAAAAATTTTTTTTTAGAAAATTATTCGATATTCAAATTTTGATAGTAAATTTTTTTATATAAAAATTGTTATAGAAAATTTTTCGATATAAATAGTTTTATCTTAAATTTTTCGAGGGAAAAAATTTTATGAAAATTTTTCGATATAAAAATTTTTATAGAAAATTTTTTTGATCTAAAAATTTTTTTAGAAAATTTTTCGATAAAAACATTTTTATAGAAAATACAAAAATACGATACAAAAATTTTTCGATATAAAAATTTTTAAGAAAATTTGTTGATAAAAAATTTTTATAGAAAAGTTTTTGATATAAACATTTTTATAGAAAAATTTTCGACACAATAATTTTTAAAGGCAAGTTTTCGATATAAAACTTCTTACATAAAGACAATTTTTCGATAAAAAAATTTTTAAATACAATTTTTTGATATAACAATTTTTATAGAAAGTTTTTCGATATAAAAATGTTTCGATATAAATAGTTTTATCCTTTATTTTTCGAGAAAAAAAAATTATGAAAATTTTTCAATATAAAAATTTTTAAGAAAATTTTTCGATATAAAAATTTGTTATAGAAAATTTTTCGATATAAAAATTTTTATAGAAAATTTTTCGATATAAACATTTTTATAGAATTTTTTTTTTAATTAAAAAATTTTTACACAAAATTTTTCGATATAAAAATTTTTATAGAAAATTTTTCGATATAAAAAATTTTATAGAAAATTTTTGGATATAAAAATTTTTCTAGAAAACTTTTCGATATAAAAATTTTTATAGAAAATTTTTCGATATAAAAATTTTAATAGAAAATTTTTCGATACAAAAATTTTTATTGAAAAATTTTCGATACAAAAATTTTTATTGAAAAATTTTCGATATAAAAATTTTAATAGAAAATTTTTGATATAAACATATTTATAGAAAATTTTTTGATATACAAAAAAAATTTTTCGATATAAATAGTTTTATCTTAAATTTTTTAAGAGAAAAAATTTTATCAAAATTTTTCGATATACAAATTTTTATGGAAAACTTTTCGACATAGGAAATAATTATACACTCAGGAAATTATTACAGTAACTGATTGTATGTTGTTTAGGAAATTTTCGGTTATGTTGTTTTCAAATGAATATTCATTTAAATTTACATGAAAATTGATTTTTAATATATTTACACATTTGTTTAAAAAACAACCTACAAAAAAATACTGAAAATCCGTAACATTTGAAAATATCAGTTGTTTAGTTTTTATAAATTTTTTCAATTATTGTATCAAATATAATTCGTATTTGTTTAATTATTGGTTTTCCTTAAGTATCATAGGTTTGCTTACTGAAGAAACTTTTTATAATACTGGCCGCCTATCACGGGGCCTAAGCAAACAACAAACTTTGTTTTGTCTGTTTGGTTTTTTGATGTCTTAAAGGATATAACCTTTTTATGGTTTCGTCTTTTATATTACGTTACTTACAAAAACAAATGAAAATTGTCCGTTTTATGGAAATTTTACGTAGTTTTTTACCATTCAATTTTTTAAAAATAAATGAAAATTTCCGTTTTTTATACTAAAAATGTAGTTTAAATTTTTGTCAGTAATTTTTTTGAAAACAACTGAATATTCCGTTTTTAAAACTGAAAATGTAGTTTAAATATTTGTCAGTTAAATTTAAATGAAATATTTATTGAATTTGAATGAAAAATCAGTTGACCGGTTTTTAAATGAATATTCATTCATTTCAAATTACATTTTAAGTTAATTTTACTTACATAATATTCTGAGTGTAGGACATTTTTTGATATAAAATGTTTTATAGAAAATTTTTCGATATAAAAATTTTTTATAGAAAATTTTTCGGTATAAAAATTTTTTATAGAAAATTTTTCGGTATTAAAATTTTTTATAGAAAATTTTTCGGTATAAAAATTTTTTATAGAAAATTTTTCGGTATAAAAATTTTTTATGGAAAATTTTTCGGTACAAAATCGATATAAAAATTTTTATAGAAAATTTTTCGATATAAAAATTTTTCGATATAAAAATGTTTGTAGAAAATTTTTCGATATAAAAATTTTTATAGAAAATTTTTCGATATAAAAATTTGTATAGAAAATTTTTCGATATAAACATTTTTCATTAAAAAAATTTTATTTAGAAAATTTTTCGATATAAAAATTTTTATAGAAAATTTTTCAATATAAAAATTTTTATAGAAAATTTTTCGGTATAAAAATTTTTATAGAAAATTTTTCGGTATAAAAATTTTTATAGAAAATTTTTCGGTATAAAAATTTTTATAGAAAATTTTTCGGTATAAAAATTTTTTATAGAAAATTTTTCGGTATAAAAATTTTTTATAGAAAATTTTTTGGTATAAAAATTTTTTATAGAAAATTTTTTGGTATAAAAACTTTTTATAGAAAATTTTTCGGTATAAAAACTTTTTATAGAAAATTTTTCGGTATAAAAATTTTTAAAGAAAATTTTTCGATATAAGCATTTTTATAGAAATTTTTTCGATATAAAAATTTTTATAGAAAATTTTTTAATATTAAAATTTTTTATAGAAGATTTCTCGATATAAAATTTTATAGAAAATTTGTTGATATAAAATTTTTATAGAAAAGTTTTCTATGAAAACATTTTTTTAAGGAAATCTGACGATATAAAACTTTTTTTTGATATAAAAACTTATTTTTGTAAAATTTTTCGATATAAAAATTTTACAAAATTTTGTTGATATAAGAATTTTTTAAAAGAAAATTTGTTGATATAAAATTTTTTATTGAAATTTTTTCATCACAAACATTTTTATAAAAAATTTTTCGACATAAACATTTTAATAGAAAATTTTTCTATATAAATCTTTTTATTTAAAATTTTTTAATATTATAATTTTTATAGAAAATTTTACGACATAAAAACTTTTCTCTAAAATTTTCGTTCCAAAAATTTTTTATGGAAAGTTTTTCTACAGAAAATTTTTCTATGTAAAAACTTTTTATAGAAAGTTTTTTGATATACAAATTTAAAAAAAAAAAAAATGCTATATAAAAATTTTTATAGAAAAATTTTCGATATAAAAACTTTTATAGAAAACTTTTTGATACAAACATTTTTATGGAAATTTTTCGATATAAATGTTTTTATAGAAAATTTTTCTATACAAAAACCATTTTAAACATTTTTTGATACACAAATTTTTATAGAGAACTTTTCGATTTAAAATTTTTTTATAGAAAATTTTTTAATATACAATTTTTCAATTTAAAAATTCTATATAGACAATTTTTTCGTTACAAACATTTTTATAAAAAATTTTTCGATAAAAACATTTTTATAGAAAATTTTTCGATAAAGAAAACTTTTCTATATAAACATCTTTATTTAAAATTTTTCGATATTATAATTTTGATAGAAAATTTTACGACATAAAAATTTTTCTCTAAAATTTTCGATACAAAAATTTTTATGGAATTTTTTTTTACAGAAAATTTTTCTATGTAAAAATTTTTTATAGAAAATTTTTTGATATACAAATTTTTATGGAAAATTTTTAGAAAAAAAAAATTCTATGTAAAAATTTTTCGATATAAAAACTTTTATAGAAAATTTTTTGATACAAAAATTTTTATAGAAATTTTTCGATATAAAAATTTTTATAGAAAATTTTTCGATACAAAAACTTTTATAAAAATTTTTTGATACACAAATTTTTATAGAGATCTTTTAGATTTAAAAATTTTTTGTAGAAAATTTTTTAATATACAATTTTTCAATTTAAAAATTCTACATAGAAAATTTTTGTAACTTTTTGGAAAAAATATTTACAAATTTTTGGTACTTTTTGTCGCTTCTGTACACTCAGAATATTATGTAAGTAAAATTAACTTAAAATGTAATTTGAAATGAATGAATATTCATTTTAAAACCGGTCAACTGATTTTTCATTCAAATTCAATAAATATTTCATTTAAATTTAACTGACAAATATTTAAACTACATTTTCAGTTTTAAAAACGGAATATTCAGTTCTTTTCAAAAAAATTACTGACAAAAATTTAAACTACATTTTTAGTATAAAAAACGGAGTTTTTCATTTATTTTTAAAAAATTGAATGGTAAAAAACTACATAAAATTTCCGTAAAACGGACAATTTTCATTTGTTTTTGTGATTAACGTAACATAAAAGACGAAACCATAAAAAGGTTATATCCTTTAAGGCATTAAAAAACCAAACAGACAAAACAAAGTTTGTTGTTTGCTTAGGCCATACTCCGTGATAGGCGGCCAGTATTATAAAAAGTTTCTTCAGTAAGCAAACCTAAGATACTTAAGGAAAACCGATAATTAAACAAATACGAATTATATTTGATACAATAATTGAAAAAATTTATAAAAACTAAACAACTGATAATTTCAAATGTTACGGATTTTCAGTATTTTTTTGCAGGTTGTTTTTTAAACAAATGTATAAATATGTTAAAAATCAATTTTCATATAAATTTAAATGAATATTCATTTGAAAACAACATAACCGAAAATTTCCTAAACAACACACAATCAGTTACTGTAATAATTTCCTGAGTGTAATATTGAAATTGTATATAAAAATAAAATGTACAGTTTTCTGGTATAATAGAGACACATCCTACTGCTATTTTAATCTCATTGGAAATCCGGATATTTTGGTTCTTTAATGGTATTTTTTAGCACTTAATCGTAAGGAAAATAGTACTTTTTGATTCTAAATCGTACAGACGAAAAATCTGATATTTTATTGTTATGACAAAATTATAAAAAATGTCTTTGGTAATTTTTGGAATTTTTAAAACTACATCGACAAAATTATCGTACTTTTAGAAAAAAAAAACATTTTGGGCCAAAATTAAATGTTTGAAAAAAATTAAAGTTCGTACTTTTGGACATTTAAGTGTTTCATGTTTCTTTGAATTTTTAGTACTTTTTGGATATTTTAGAATTTTGGTACTTTTAAGTACAGAATAAAATAATTTTGGTTTGACTAAAACAAAAAATTGTATAAAAGTACAAACAACTTAAAAAAAGTACTTTAATGAAACTTTTTAGTTTCTGTAAAACCTAATAGTGTAGAAAAAGTATGAAGACGACTTCTATTGCTATGATACAATAATTAAATTAATGTTTGATACTTCTTAGAAATTTAAATGTTTTGGTACTTTTTAAAAGTTCGCTCATTATGTATTTTTGTGATACTTATTATCGTACTTGTTTTCTAAAGTTGGACAATTTTTGTACTTTTGGGTAAGATAAAATCTAAATCGCGGATAAAAAAGTGCTATAAAAGTACTAAAAGTTGTACAAAAGAACTTTAATGGGTTTTTGTGTCAATTTGGTACTTTTTAGAAATTCTCCCATTATTTTTGTTATATTTTTATCGTACTTGTTTTTATAAAGTTGAACTATTATGGTACTTTTTGGGAGGTAAGAGCTAAATTTAGGATTAAAAAGTGCCATAAAAGTACTTAAGATACAATAAGTTATACAAAAATAAATAAATCATTAGAAAGTGCCATAAAAGTACAAAACATACTAAAAGTTGTACAAAAGTGCTTTATTGGGTTTCTGTGCCAATTTGGTACTTTTTAAAAAATCTCCCATAATTTTTGTTATACTTTTATCGTCCTTTTTTAGAAAGTTAAACTATTATAGTACTTTTTGGTAAGATAAGAGCTAAATCGCTGATCAAAAAGTGTTATAAAAGTACTTAAGATACTAAAAGTTATACAAAAGTACTTTAATTTGTTCTGTGTCAATTTGGTACTTTAGAAATTCGGTCATTAATTATTTTTATGATACAAATCTTTCATTTGTTCTTTTTTGTACTTTTTTAAAGTGTTAGTGTTAGTAGTTTTATGGACTACTTTGGTACTTTTTGGTATCATTAGAACTTATTTGCGGATTAAAAGTACCATAAAAGTACTAAAGAATAAACAATTTTATAAACATATTTTAATGCCTTATTAAACAATTATTTCATTTTTGATTTTTTTGTACTTTTTTTAAAAGTGGAAAACTTACTACTTTTATTGGCTATTATAGTACATTTTGGTACCATTGGATCTTAATCGCTGAGCAAACGTACCATAATGGTACTTAAGAACAAAACGTTTTTAAAAGTTCTTATTAAATAATTATTTGATTTTTGATTTTTTTTGTACTTTTTTTTAAAGTGGAAAACTTAGTACTTTTACTGGCTATATAGTACTTTTTGGTACCATTGGAACTTAATTGCGGAGCAAAAGTACCATAATAGTACTTAAGATCAAAAAGTTTTATAAAAGTACTTTATATCCTATTAAACAATTATTTCTTTTTTGATTTTTTTGTACCTTTTTTAAAGTAGAAAACGTTTTATTGTACTTTTGTCGTACTTTTTGGTACAATTAGAACTTAATTGCGGATCAAAAATATCATAAAAGTACTTAAGAACAAAACGTTTTTAAAAGTTCTTATTAAACAATTATTTGATTTTTGATTTTTTAGGTACTTTTTTTTAAAGTGGAAAACTTAGTACTTTTATTGGCTATTATAGTACTTTTTGGTACCATTGGAACTTAAATGCGGAGCAAAAGTACCATAATGGTACTTTAGAACAAAACGTTTTTTAAAAGTACTTTAATGTCAATTAAACAATTATTTCTTGTTTATTTATTACTTTATTTACTTTTTTTAAAGTAGAAGTCGTTTTATTGTACTTTTGTGTTACTTTTTGGTACTATTAGAACTTAATTGCGGATTAAAAGTACCATAAAAGTACCTAAGAACAAAACATTTTATAAAAATTCTTTATTAACTCATTAAAAATTATATAATTTTTGACTTTTTTTTGTAAATTTTTTAAAAGTGGAAAACTTAGTACTTTTATTGACTATTGTGGTACTTTTTGGTACCATTAGAACTTAATTGAGGATCAAAAGTACTATAAAAGTACTTAGGAAGAAAAAGTTTTATAAAAGTACTTAAATGTCTTTCTTTGGTACTTTGTGGAAATTTGCTTTTGATACAATTATTTAATTTGCACTTATTTTAAAGGTGGAAAAGTTAGTACTTTTCTGCTACTAAAGCTAACGAACTTTTAATCTAAATCGCTTACAGAATAAAATGATATCACATTAAAATATCTAGACGTTATTATTAAACTGTTGAAAGAAAAAGTACCATTAAAGTACCAAATATACAAAAAGTTAAATAAAAGTACTTAAATGACTCTTTTTATTGCCTATGGTATTGTTGTACTTTAAATGTCTTTATAATTATGAAATCCGTATTTAATGCTTTAATTGAATTTCTTCAACCATTTTGGTACTTTTATTTATATTTGGTACTTTATGGATATTCACAAATTTAGGTATTTTTATGATGCCTTTTTTGTTTTTTTTTAAAGCCAATCACAAAGACAAAAATGCTTTTACATTTGTATTTGTTTTTTGTGGTAAATCTTCAGATTTTTTGGTACTTTTCGGTACCTTTATCATTTATCTAAAATATTCTCAAAAATCTTGTCATACGAACTTTTAATTACTTTCAAATTAAAGAACTCTTTTAAATGCTAAAATCCTTAAATTATTCAAAACACAAAAGTCTTTTATTAATCGTAATGTGAACAAAAAGAATCTTGTCATGTTTATGGAAAGTGTTTCAGTGTTTGTTAAGGATGTTTGAAATTATACTGATGTGCGTGTTGTTGCGTTACTCACCATTAATCACATGTACCATAACACTGGCACTGCTGGCGGTTGTGGGCTGACAGGTGTAGTTACCAGTATCCGATGTTTGGGCATTGGAAATGCGTAACCTGAAAAAAAAGAAACAGAGTAGAAAAAGAAAAATGAAGAAAGTAAAGTAAATTACTTTAAGTCACACAGAACGACACTAACAAAACAACACCAACAACAACAACAGACAAAAGGGAAACCAACACAAAGGAATCACATACAAATTGCAAAAATTTTGTAATAAAAGTATTAAGGATGTATGAGAGCTGGGACCGAGATTTCAGTACAGACTGTGTCCTTGGCTGAAACCATAAATGACAAAGGCACATACTCAAAGAGGCTGAGTGGTAATTCCCATAAGTTGGTTTTGCTAAAGTCATACGGTTTAGTTTTGTAGCAAGAAGAGTAATCGATAGTGGGGCCTTTTGAAGGGGCTTCTTTGGGGCATACAAGAGCAGGTGTCTTGTGTGTATCTAAATTATTTTTGATGTACGTGATGTGACTTAAGGAGAGACAAACATTCACTTTATTGCCATAATTTGGTTTAAGAAGGGAATTACTTATATTTTAAGGCCTTTTAGAAGACATTTTTTTGAATTAAAAGAAGGGGTAACTAAACAAAATTTGTAAATTCCAATTCTTTCAGACGATGAGCTGCATCCGATTCTATTTTTAGACTCATTAAAATGGACGTAGTAATAGTAGATTTTTCAAAAATTTACTTTTTATAGTAAATTTTTCAAAAATTTAATTTTTATAGTAAATTTTCCAAAAATTTAATTTTTATAGTAAATTTTTCAAAAATTTAATTTTTATAGTAAATTTTTCAAAAATTTAATTTTTATAGTAAATTTTTCAAAAATTTACTTTTTACAGTAAATTTTTCAAAAATTTACTTTTTATAGTAAATTTTTCAAAAATTTACTTTTTATAGTAAATTTTTCAAAAATTTACTTTTTATAGTAAATTTTTCAAAAATTTACTTTTTATAGGAAATTTTTCAAAAATTTACTTTTTATAGTAAATTTTTCAAAAATTTAATTTTTATAGTAAATTTTTCAAAAATTTAATTTTTATAGTAAATTTTTCAAAAATTTAATTTTTATAGTAAATTTTTCAAAAATTTAATTTTTATAGTAAATTTTTCAAAAATTTAATTTTTATAGTAAATTTTTCAAAAATTTAATTTTTATAGTAAATTTTTCAAAAATTTAATTTTTATAGTAAATTTTTCAAAAATTTAATTTTTATAGTAAATTTTTCAAAAATTTAATTTTTATAGTAAATTTTTCAAAAATTTAATTTTTATAGTAAATTTTTCAAAAATTTAATTTTTATAGTAAATTTTTCAAAAATTTAATTTTTATAGTAAATTTTTCAAAAATTTAATTTTTATAGTAAATTTTTCAAAAATTTAATTTTTATAGTAAATTTTTCAAAAATTTAATTTTTATAGTAAATTTTTCAAAAATTTAATTTTTATAGTAAATTTTTCAAAAATTTAATTTTTATAGTAAATTTTTCAAAAATTTAATTTTTATAGTAAATTTTTCAAAAATTTAATTTTTATAGTAAATTTTTCAAAAATTTAATTTTTATAGTAAATTTTTCAAAAATTTAATTTTTATAGTAAATTTTTCAAAAATTTAATTTTTATAATAAATTTTTCAAAAATTTAATTTTTATAGTAAATTTTTCAAAAATTTAATTTTTATAGTAAATTTTTCAAAAATTTAATTTTTATAGTAAATTTTTCAAAAATTTAATTTTTATAGTAAATTTTTCAAAAATTTACTTTTTACAGTAAATTTTTCAAAAATTTACTTTTTATAGTAAATTTTTCAAAAATTTACTTTTTATAGGAAAGTTTTCAAAAATTTACTTTTTATAGGAAAGTTTTCAAAAATTTACTTTTTATAGTAAATTTTTCAAAAATTTAATTTTTATAGTAAATTTTTCAAAAATTTACTTTTTATAGTAAATTTTTCAAAAATTTACTTTTTATAGTAAATTTTTCAAAAATTTACTTTTTATAGTAAATTTTTCAAAAATTTACTTTTTATAGTAAATTTTTCAAAAATTTACTTTTTATAGTAAATTTTTCAAAAATTTACTTTTTATAGTAAATTTTTCAAAAATTTACTTTTTATAGTAAATTTTTCAAAAATTTACTTTTTATAGTAAATTTTTCAAAAATTTACTTTTTATAGTAAATTTTTCAAAAATTTACTTTTTATAGTAAATTTTTCAAAAATTTACTTTTTATAGTAAATTTTTCAAAAATTTACTTTTTATAGTAAATTTTTCAAAAATTTACTTTTTATAGTAAATTTTTCAAAAATTTACTTTTTATAGTAAATTTTTCAAAAATTTACTTTTTATAGTAAATATTTCAAAAATTTACTTTTTATAGTAAATTTTTCAAAAATTTACTTTTTATAGTAAATTTTTCAAAAAATTTACTTTTTATAGTAAATTTTTCAAAAATTTACTTTTTATAGTAAATTTTTCAAAAATTTACTTTTTATAGTAAATTTTTCAAAAATTTACTTTTTATAGTAAATTTTTCAAAAATTTACTTTTTATAGTAAATTTTTCAAAAATTTACTTTTTATAGTAAATTTTTCAAAAATTTACTTTTTATAGTAAATTTTTCAAAAATTTACTTTTTATAGTAAATTTTTCAAAAATTTACTTTTTATAGTAAATTTTTCAAAAATTTACTTTTTATAGTAAATTTTTCAAAAATTTACTTTTTATAGTAAATTTTTCAAAAATTTACTTTTTATAGTAAATTTTTCAAAAATTTACTTTTTTTAGTAAATTTTTCAAAAATTTACTTTTTTTAGTAAATTTTTTAAAAATTTACTTTTTTTAGTAAATTTTTCAAAAATTTACTTTTTTTAGTAAATTTTTCAAAAATTTACTTTTTTTAGTAAATTTTTCAAAAATTTACTTTTTTTAGTAAATTTTTCAAAAATTTACTTTTTTTAGTAAATTTTTCATAATTTTGCGTTTTATAGTAAATTTTCCAAAAATTTGCGTTTTATAGGAATTTTTTGAAAAATTTGCGTTTTGTAGGAATTTTTGGAAAACTTATTTTTTATAGGAAATTTTTGCAAAATTTTGTTATATAGGAAATTTTTAAAAAATTTTGTTATATAGGAAATTTTTAAAAAATTGACTATTTATAAGAAATTATGTATTTGAAAATTTACTTTTTAAAGGAAATATTTCGAAATATTCTATCCGAAGATATCGGACAATAAACTATTATTTTCAAGGTCTTTTAAATAGGGGCCCTGATATCTTCCCCTCCCAGCTACTAAAGTAAAACAAAAACCAAAAGAAACAGCAACAACATTAACTTACCTTGATTTCATTGTATCACCCAATTGTGATTCCATGGCAATTCGTTGGGCAAAATCTTGTGTTATTTCATTTGTTAAGATTTGTGGTATTTGCTCTGTATCGCTAGCGCCAACATAAATGTTGTCATGTTGCTGTTGTTGTTGTTGCTGCTGCTGCTGAAGAAGATTATTCTGTTCCGCAACATTAACTTTGTTGTGTGTGGTTAGCAGCGACGGGGTGGCAGCAACACCTGATGACTCTTTGTTTGTATTGTCATTTATATCGAATGGCGTAATCATGTATTCGCCACGATACCAATAAATGGGACCAATGTCTCTAAAGGAGGGCTGGTGTACAATACAAGTTAGAATAATGGCACTGCCAACTTTAAAATGTAAATCTGCTGGTCCTGGTATAACCGCTTTGGCATCTGGTGATATTTCTGTAAAAGCATCATAGAAATTTATTGATTTTTTTTTTTTTTGCTGTTGTTCTTAAGTTTGCATGAGTATAAGTATGTATTTTTATATTTTGTTAAAGAAATTGTTTTTAAAGTATCTTGATTTTCTTTTGATGGGGGATATACAAAATTTTCATAAAAAAATAACTAGATAGAAAAATATGTTAAGTTTATTAAAAGTTTTTCTTAAACAAGAAGTTTTGTTTAGTATTTATTTAATAATATTTTTGAATACTTTCTTCTTTTCTGGGTATTAAATTGAGTTTAATATAAACTTTTTTGAATACAGATAGAAATGAAAAGAAAAGATTCTTTAGAAATAAATTTGTCTTAACCCCTTAAGTACAACCAAACATTTTCTGTGCCTTATTAGTTATACCCTTTAACACCATAGGTGGAAAGGGGTATTATAAGTTTGTGCTGATGTATGTAACGCATAGAAATATTTGTCTTAGGCCCACCTTTTCGTATACCAATAGATTTAGAATAACTTTCTGAGTCGATTTAGCGATGTCAGTCCGTCCGTCCGTCCGTCAGTCCATCTGGCTGGACCCCCATGTAAACCATGTAATCAAAGTACAGGTCGCAATTCTTAAGATAATTTGATAAAATTTGGCAGAGATAATTTTTTTGATAGTAGAATCCCGGCTGTTGGAATTTGTCAAAATCAAGCCCACTTCCCGGAATTGATATTTTGCCTACAAATATTTATATTTTTTCATCAAATTTAAAACAAACACTGCTTATATACACGAAAATCACTTCAACAAATTTCGTTGAAATCGGTCCACATTTGACCATAGCTCCCATACAAACTCTTCTGTCAAAACGCTTCAAATGAGACAAAAGTCTCTAAAACGCTCGTAAATCCGAAGATAATGAGAATTTTTACATGGTTTACATGGGGGTCCTGCCAGTCAGACGGACGCACGGACGGACTGACATTGCTAAATCGACTCAAAAAGTGATTCTAAGGCTATTGGTCTAAGTATATTTCTATGCGTTACATTAGTACAAACTTATAATAAACTTTCCGCCTATGGCGATGAAGGGTATAAGAAATGGTCAAATATTTTTTAGATTATCCAATATTTAGATTTCAAAAATAAAGTTCCAATTAAGTTTAAACAAATTGACTATTTTAATCGATAATTTAAATTGTTTAATTTATCATAATATGCCAATAAAACATAGAATAAAATTAAGTTTAAATATTGTTAATATTTAATATCCAATAATCCTTATTATACATATGTACGAGTATATATTATTTAATATATATTTGTGCCATTTAAATTTTAAACTTTTGTGGTTTTTGATTTCAATTTGGAGTTAAAAATGAATTTCTCTTTATTCAAATAATGATAAACATTTTTAATGTTTTATTATAACATATAATGTATAATGCAATTATTGGTCAATTTATAAATTAATTTTATCACTTAATAAGAAAATTAAAATAAAATTATGATATCTAATAACATTTTATACAATTTTTGCAAACATTTTTGAATACATTTGCTATTGAAATATTTGATTGATTTCATTTCAAATTGTGAAATAATTTGAAATATTTGAAAAGCTTTTAGAAAAATGGAAAAAATTCCTTAATCCATGATTGCTAGGAAGAAAGATTTAAACAAGTAAGAGTGTTATGTTCGGCTGTGTCGAATCTTATATACCCACCACCAAATTGTATTAAATTTAAAAATATATCTCATGTATCTACGAGCTAATACAAAATGTTAACTAAATTCCTAAGATAATTGTTACTCTAATTTGGGCTAAATTCGGTTGCAGTAGTTTTATGATTTAACATTTAAAAGTATATAAATAAGTGGTTTCCCTAGTATTTACTTTGCACAAAATTTGGTCTCATAACCGGGTAGTTAGGATAAACATGTTGATAGTAATTCGAGAGGTTCATGTATTTTGTTAGGAGGTCCGTATATAAAGTCTGGACATAGATTAATAGCTATCTAATTTCCTTGATGAAATCTTAATCTTAATTGTACTTCCGAATCATTTTGATTGTAGATATAAAAAGGGGATGTTATATATATAAGAAAACTTATATATAGCAAATTTTATTATTATAGCTGTTAAAATTTGTTATTTATTAGAAAATAAACGATTACCCTAGACGAGGTTATACGGAAGTTATGGTTAAATGTGAACCGATTTTGCCCGATTTCAATACCAACATTTTTCAAGAAATGATGAATATTTTTGTAAAATTTCTGTGACCTATATCCTTTCGCTAAGGTTTTATCTTGCCGACAACAGACAGACATACAGACAGACAGACAGACAGACAGACAGACAGACAGGCAGACAGGCAGACAGGCAGACAGGCAGACAGATAGACAGACAGACAGACAGACAGACAGACAGACAGACAGACGGACAGACAGACAGACAGACAGACAGACAGACAGACAGACAGACAGACAGACAGACAGACAGACAGACAGACAGACAGGCAGACAGACAGACAGACAGACAGACAGACAGACAGACAGACAGACAGACAGACAGACAGACAGATAGACATACAGACAGACAGACAGACAGACAGACAGACAGACAGACAGACAGACAGACAGACAGACAGACAGACAGACAGACAGACAGACAGACAGATAGACAGACAGACAGACAGACAGACAGATAGACAGGCAGACAGGCAGACAGACAGACAGACAGACAGACAGACACACAGACACACAGACAGACAGACAGACAGACAGACAGACAGACACACAGACACACAGACAGAGAGACAGATACACAGACAGACATAAGAATTCAGAATATACATCAATTTTGGTTCTAATATTAAGGAAATTACAAACGGAATGACAATCTCAATATACCTATAGCCTATACTATATATCGTTACTTTAATATAGAAAGGCCCTAAGTCGTTTTTCATTCAAATTGCTTTTCAAAGCATTATCTTATGTAATTTTATAAAAAGATTTTAATTTCAAAAAACATTATTATGGCATTAAATCCTTCACAGAATTTAGTAAAAAACTGCGTTTGAAAAATGTCTATATCTTGAAAACTTAAGATTTTATTTATATTATTTTGCCTCTTCTGTAATATAAGAAAAATATTAGTTAGGGCTTTTCTATATTAAAGTAACGATATGTATTATCAAATATTTATGAATGTACATATAAGGAGTGTTTCAAATAAAAATTGGATCTGTATTAAGTAAAATAAACTTATTATTAAGATTACTTCAAACTTACATCTGTAGGATTAGGATTAAGGAGGATTACCAGAAAAGAATAAAACTTTGGTCGGACAAATGGGGAAACAAAATTCGAAGCAAGATTTTTTCTATAAGATTTGACTTATATCAAATGTGAACCGATTATCTCGAAATTTTGCAAATTGATTCAGTTATAACAAAAATTATGTATACAAAAAAAAATAAAACTTTCATTATCTTCAGATTTACCAACGTTTTCGTGATTTTTGTCTCATTTGATGCGTTTGACAAAAGATTTTATATGGGAGCTATGGTCAAATGTGGAGCGATTTCAATGAAATTACAGTGATTACAGTGATTACAGTGATTTTGGTTTATATAAGCATCAATAAAATATCAATTCCGGGAAGTGGGACCTATGGGAGGTACCATAAATAATGGACCAATTTTGGTGCCACTATCAAAATAATGGTCTGTGCCAAATTTCATTAAAGTGTCATTATTTATGGTACCTCCCATAGGTCCCACTTCCCGGAATTAATATATTGGCCACAAATATCAATATTTTTTCATGAAGTTTAAAACAAAAACTGTTTACATAAACTTAGATCACTGTACCAAATTTCGTTGAAATCGGTTCACATTTGACCACAGTTCGCACACAAACTCTTCTATCAAAACTCACTAAATGAGACAAAATCACTAAAACGCTCGTAAATCTGAAGATAATGAGAACGACTGTAATCAATGTGCGAAATTTCGAGATAATCGGTCCACATTTGACCCGATTATATACGATAAGAAAATGTTTGTATGATGGCAAAATTTAGCAAATATTTGTCTTTATACAGGAAAAAGAACACCTTTGACCTTAGTGGTGTAGGGTATAATATGGTCGGACTAGACCAACTATACATCTTTCTTACTTGTTTTTTTTTTTCTATGATTGATGCTATCCTTAATACATTTTTAATAATTTTATCTTTAAACAAATTACATATAGCTAAATTGTAATGGAAAGCTCTTACACATTTTATTATTACTGTATAAATTGAAGGAAATTAAAATATGTTGTTGAGAAAAAACTTGCCTGTACATTAGGGCGATCCATATTTCGTAAACAAAAAAAGGAAAATAAAGTGTCACACATGAAATTGGGAAATATGTTGTCTACTTTCATCTTATAACCAGAAGTCGTTCATGCCTCACTTATTAGTAGTAGCGTTTCCAATGAATTGAAACTTTAAATAATAAGAGTTACCCTATTGTAAATTCATATGTATGTACTAGGGTGTTTACTCGAGTTATGTTTGCTCGATTAATCGGAAAAATAAAATCGATTAATTGCTCGAGTAAAATAAAATGGCTAATTTCAAATAAAAATTTATTTGAGTAATTTTCCACGAGTAATCGAGTTACTCGAGCAGAATTATTTCAATAATTTTGTAAGTATTTTTTTTTCAAATAAAACGGCTAAAATTTGTCTCAGCGTATTTCTAAACTGTTATGTTTGTAAAAAAACGTTGGCCAAATGGAGAGCTAAGATACTACTTGTTGTATGTTTTGTTAGTTAAGTATGCATTTTTCTTTGTCTTTTTTTATTACGAGTTAAGAAAAAGTTTTCTTGTTTAATATAAATTGTTGTTATTCCAATGCCACGCAAAGAATGGCCAACTTTGGCTTGAAAGTATTTGCTGCTACTAATGATATATTCCATTTGATGCAATAATCAAGGATTCAAATGAAGACCACTTAAATCAATTATCTACGTTCTATGGTCCATTTTAGGCAATAATTTATGGTTCTACTATAGTTAATTTAAAGTAATAATCGAGGGTTTTAATATAGTTAATTTTCATTTATGAAATAATGGTGAATTTTAACATTGTCAATTCTAAGCAATAATCGAGACTTGTAAACTACAACTTGTAATATAGTCCATTGTGTGTATATAGTCCATTGTATGTATATAATCCATAGTATATATATAGTCAATGTTATTTCAGATATAAATAGCCTAGTCTATAGTCATAGACCTGTTGTGGTATACAATGTATTCGTAATTTTTACTATTGTTTATTTAAAGGTCCTAATGTAATCGTAGCTCCTATTATAAATTAGTTGAAGGTAACATTGCAATCGTAAAACCTACTATAGTCCAGTTGAAGTATCCAGTGTATTCGTAGATACTACTATAGTTTAGTTAAAATACCTGTGTAATCGTAGGTCCTACTATAGTAACAGTACGTCCTACTAGAGTTCAGTTAAAGGACGCATTGTAATCGTAGATCCTACTTTGGGTCAGTTCAAGATCCCATTGTAAACTAATCTATTAGATCCTACTCAGGATTTACGAAATCGAAAGATTGCTTTTTATATACAAAAGTAAATAAACTCACTTAAAATATTTAGGGTGACAATATGTTATAAATGTTAATTTGTATTAAAAATAATTTTTTTATTTTTGTTTTATGTTTTTTATTGGGAATTGTTAATTTTTTTGTTGATAAAACACTATAATTTTATTAAAAAAATTGTTGTATTAAAAATATATATATAACAAAGCTTATAGAAAAATCTTACTCGAGTAATTTTGAGATGAATTTTTTACTCGATTAACTCGAGTAATTTTAAACGATTAATCGATTTTCCGAGTAATTAAAAAACCCCATTTTCAAGTTATTTGATTACTCAAACAATTAAAAGTCGAATAAAATGAACACCCTAGTATGTACATCTAAAAGAATGTCCGTCTATTTACTAGTCTTTTGCCTTAGTCTGTCTCTCAGTCAAACAAATGGAAGTTTTCTCTCTATAAAATAATTGTGTGTTTTCCAAAAATGCATTTCAACATTTTATGAAAATTCAACCCATTTTCACAATTTCAAAATTGTTTTTTAAACCTCCTCAAACATGTTTGAGGTGGAGGAGATATCATTTATTCAGATGCAATTTGTGAGAAAAGAGCAATTAAATGTAACTCTACTAAAAATTATATTACAGTTGTACATTTTGATCCCTTTATGGAATTTTTATTTTTATTATTGTACAAATAAATTAAAATATAAATAATATTTAATGCAATTTACTTGAATGTGTTTTATGATACTCATAGTCCACAGAACTTTGGAAGCATTGAGAGATTTTATATGGGAATGTTTTAAATATTTTAAAAGATGTTGAAGAGCAAAGAAAAAGGGTGTTTCATATAAAATATACTAATACTAATACTAGTGAGTAATTAACAGAAAACAACCACAAGCCCATTTTTTATTGGCAGGTTCTGAGTGGGAGGACATTGAGCATTAGTGAGTACTTTGGAGAAATTGGGCAACATCGGTTATATTTATGTCAGGGCATATTTATTTCTGTCGTTGGGGTAATTTTACTTAACACTTGTGTAAATAAATTAATCGTTTCTTCTCATTTCTCTTCTTGTTTTCTTTCATTTAAATTCCGTTTCCTTATTAAACTGATATTTATTTAAATTTTATAGTTTGTTCATTTTCTTCAAGGCCATGTAAGATAATTAAACTTCATATTTGCCAGAATTTATTTATATTCATGGAAGAATTTATAATTTACTTTTTGTAATAAATAATTTACGCTTTAAATATTTCATTACACATTTCTTCAATTTATGTTACTATTTTATTTTGTTGTTGTTGAAATAATGATTTATGGGTTAAATATTCTTTTTGAATTGGAATTTCCTTAAACATGCTGAGAATTTCAAGACGAAGTATTCAAGAATTTAAGAATAAAGTTTTATAATGGAAATTATATTTACATAAATATCGAAAAGTTTGTCATAAATTACACTGTGCAACAGAATTTGGTGTAATGAAATATATTGAAAAATTTAATTTTTTCGATGAAACTGAAAAATGTTTGTATACCTACTTTTGTTCAGTTGATAATCTCAGCATTTTCTTATGGTTAACAAACATAATTCTTAATGATTGTGTTTGTAAATTAAAAGTGCGGATGCTCCTCCTGAAGAGATGGCTTAACCAACCATCGAAACGCGTCAAGGAATTGGATATCCAATTGTGCATTAATAAATAAATGTAACAAATCTAGAGGCAAATAATTTTTCTTTTGAATTTACATCTCGACAATTTTGTTATTTTTTGATAAAATTTTTTGACATAAAAGTTTTGCTGTAGAAAATATTTCAATAAAAAAAACAACATTTTCTATAAAAAATCTAAAAAAAATGTTTGTATACAAATTTTTTAATATAGAAAAATTTGCGATAAAAAAAAATTTTCTATAAAAAAATTTTCAATAAAAAAAATAGTGTCTAAAAAGTTTTCGATAAAAAATGTTTCTATAGAAAATTTTTCGATAAAAATTTTTTTAGAAATTGCTTTGATAAAAATTTTTCTACAAAATTTTTTTTATCTCAAAAGTTGACGATAAAAATGTTTTCCATTAAAAATTTTAGATAAAAATATTTTTCAATAAAAAGGGTTTTCTGTGAAAATTTTGTTGATATAAACAGAATTTTTTTGATATAGAAAATTTTACGATAAAAATATATTTCTATATTTTTAGATATAGATATATTTTTTTAAAGTAAAGTTTTCGATAAATTTTTTTCTATAGAACATTTTTGGAAAAAAATTTTTCTTTGAATAATATTTACATCCCGAAAATTTTGTTATTTAAAAGTTGCTTATAAAAAATTTTTCGATTGTTTAATCGAAAATTTTTCTTTTGAAAATTTTCGATTAAAAATTATTCTATAGAAAATTTTCGATTTAAAATTTTTTCTACAGAAAATTTTCGAAAAAAAATTATTTCTATAGAAAATTTTCGATTAATAAGGGTTATATGGAAAATTTTCGATTAAAAAGTTTTCTATGACAAATTTTTCTTTTAAAAATTTTCAATTAAAATTTTTTCTATAAAAAATTTTCAATTTAAAATTTTTCTTTAGAAAATTTTCAATTTAAAATTTTTCTTTAGAAAATTTTTAGCTAAACATTTTTAACAAAAAATTTTTTATAGAAAATTTTCGATTAAATTTTTTCATAGAAAATTTTCGATTAAAACATTTGCTATAAAAATTTTCTATAGAAAATTGTCGATTTAAAATTTTTCTATTTAAAAATTTCTATTTAAATTTTTTCTAAAGAAAATTGTCTATTTTAATAGGAAACTTTTTTTTTCTAAAAAAAAAAAAAATATTTTCATACAAAAATTTTTTTTAAAAAAATGTTTCTGTAGACAATTTTCGATTAAAATTTATTATAGAAATTTTTCGATCAAAAATTTTTCATTAGAAAATTTTGGATTAAAAATTTTCCTATAGAAAATTTTTGATTAAAAATTTTTCTATAAAAAATTTTCGATTAAATTTTTTCTATAGAAAATTTTCGATTATATTTTTTTTTTTGTAAAAAATTTTCAATTAAACGTTTTTTTGTAGAAAATTTTCGATTAATTTTTTTATAGAAAATTTTCGATTAAATTTTTTTTGTAGAAAATTTGTGATTAATGGTTTGCTATAAAAAACTTTCGATTGAAAAGTTTTTTTTTAGAAAATTTTCGATTTCAATTTGTTTTGTATAGAAAAAGATATGATAAATGAGAAGACCTCAGAAAGACTACCGATTTCATTTTATCTCTTTAACTAATAAAAAGGGTTATACAAATGTTTCCAAATAATTTATCTGCATTATAATATATATCTGTGGCAATATGAATTAGCTTTAGTCGACATAAGGGAAAATTGAGTAAAGGCGTTCGGTGCAATACAGCAGCAAAGGCGCTTAAATGTGTTTAGTCCGTTTTAAGAAATTCTGTTTTTTATCACTTACTTTTTAGCTTAAGCTTTTTGAATCAATAATGCATTGATCAAAACAACTTATGTACATATATTTTTGTTTACATATTTAGATTTTTCTTTCATCATATAGCAATATCGCTTAACTTCACTTAAGCTGTATAAATGTTGCCCTTGAAAAAATAAAGTTATTATTTTCAAACAACTTATATTTACATTAAACTACACAATATTTACTTTTTATTTTAACAGAACCGCTTAAGTTACTTAAGATCTAGTTGAACACAAATCTCAGTTTCGAAAAAGCACTTTAGTAGAAAAAGCGTTAAATCTTCTGAATTTAACAATATTTTTTTTTTTTAAATGTTCATCCTTCTTTTCTAATACAAACATATTATTTAATTCAAAAATCATTTTCAGAAATCAAGCAGAAGAAAAATTATACAAAATTGATGATATATCAAAACTTCAATTTTCGACTTAAGCTACTCTTCCATATTACCAAAAGTTTAAAAAATTCCTCCAAATTATAATAATATTGCACCATTATATGGTTCGTTTATATTCTCTATTGCGGTTGAATTTTATAGTGCGTTAAAATCTACTTACATATAAAGTATGTGGAAACAATTATCGTTGCGAAAAAATCCTCTTTTAAACATAAAATTTAATTAATTTAACTTTATAGAAGGAATTCTTACAATTTCTTTTATTCTGTTTAATTAACTTTTCCTTGTGCGTGAATATAATTTGCATTTTAATTTTGTTGATTATTTTCCGTTGCCTGTTTTTTTTCTTACTTGTTGCAATATTGAGGTTTCCACAGTTTTTGTATTAAATGCAAATGTCGATGAGGGTAGGGTTTTCATTTTGAGATTCATTTATTTATTTCATATACCCTAGTTTAACCTTAGACATCTATATATATAAAAATCAATGACACTTTTCGTTGTAGCTCTATAACTCAAGAATATTTAGGCTTTATTTGGACTATTTAGTAGATGGTTTATGTGAAGTTTGCTCAAAATCGGTAGAGCGGTTCTACATTTATAACATTTTTTGCAATAAGTTAGTGTTTCTATTTTAGAGTTTATAAAATCCATGGAAATTTTTTATATTTGCATATACATATATTGTATTAAAAAGTATCCATATATTGTATAAACTCTATAAATTATCTTCATCTATCCAAACCAAATGTTTAGGCTATTGGTTCGGACTATTAAGTAGATGGTTTATGTGAAGTTTGCTCAAAATCGGTAGAACGGTTTTACATTTATAACATTTTTAGCAACAAATTAGTGTTTTTGTATTGGATTTTGTAAAATCTATGGAAATTTTTTATATTTACATATATATTGTATAAAAAGTTTCCGTATTTTGTATAAACTCTATAAATTATCTTTTTCTATATTTCTAAAAATTTGATCATGTAATGATCTATAGCAAAGTTGTTGCGCATGAACCGGCCAACATTACCAAGTTGGCATAACCAAGTTCAGACAGGTGGCGCCACTGAAAATTACTCAAATTTAATTTAATCGTGAACTATTAATTTGATCATACTACAATATTTTTCAAAGTTGTTTAGCATGAGCAGACAATTGAGGTTTCTTATGTGATTCCTTAAAATTTACATATACTGTGTTTCACTTGAATAGCACAAAAACACTATTTTTGGAGTTTATAAAATCCATGGAAATTTTTTATATTTACATTCATATTTTATAATATAGTTTCCATATATTGTATAAACTCTATAAATTATTTTCTTCTATATTTATAAAAATTTGATCATGTAGTGATCTTAAGCAAAGTTATTGCGCATGAACCGACATAACCAAGTTGGTATGACAAACTTGGTTAACGCTATTTTTGGAGTTTATAAAATCCATGGAAATTTTTTATATTTACATACATAATTTATAATATAGTTTCCATATATTATATAAGCTCTATAAATTATCTTCTTCTATATTTATAAAAATTTTATCATGTTCTTTAGCAAAGTTGTTGCGCATGAACCGACGAACATTACCAAGTTGGTATGACCAAGTTCCGATAGGTGGCGCCACTGAAAGGTACTCAAATTGAATTTTATCGTGAACTATTATTCATTCATAAAATTTATTTTAGTTGGTGTAGCATATACATTATAAGTTATGCAGATTAATTTTCCTTAATTTCCTCAAAATCGGCAGAGCGGTTCAACATTTATAACATTTTTTGCAAAAAATTTGTATTTTTTTTGGAGTTTATAAAATCCATGGAAATTTTTTATATTTACATACGTATTGTATAAAAAATTTTCCGTATATTCCCAGTAAAACTTTTCATTACCAAATAATGATTTAAACAGATAAACTATTGAACACGAACTACTTACTCATTCGCTGTTTAAGTCATTACATTAACATGGGGATGTCATTGGAGGCAAGTACTTACCAATTGCAGAAAAGTAATAACTTGGGTAAGCAATTTGAAAGCAACAACAACAACTTTTTTGTTGTTGTTTTATTAAAAACATATATTTTTAAACGAAATACAAATTTTTTTTTATGATCCCATGGGGGCTCGAACCCAGACCCTCCGACTGCTAGGCAGAGACTCTTCCACTGAGCTACTTCATATGTTGTAAACTTAGCAGCTTATAATTAATATAAACAATTTTTATTTTTAGATCCAAAATCATGTGAAAATAACTTTGTTTTTCCCTGCTTTTTTTGCTTTGTTGTAATTTTTGGAAAAATATTTTTATACGATTTTTTGTAATTATTTAAAAACTTTTTTAAAATTATTTTAAAACTTAAACAATTTAAATCTTCTTTTTTGTATACGTTTTTACATAAGATTGACTCTTACTTACTTAAATGTTACAACCTGTTAAGGTCAAAGTCCGAGCATATTTTAGAATTCCATGGATTTCGATCTTGTGCGAATATTCTCCAATTTTATAGGCCAAGCTTTGAAAAATGTTCCTCTACTTGGTCTTTCTATGGAAGTTTCGGACATCCTCCTCTATTATTAGGTAGTGGGATATTTCAATTCTAATTTTATCTTCTTCGTTGTATTTTTTTTTCAAGAGAGGGTTACTAGCCCGTAATCCTAACCCATTTTTATCGATCTTATGGGACAACTCTCGGAACATGTTAACTCACAATATTAATGGGTGTTAAACTAGCTCCCCGGGTGATACCATGAGGAGGTGTGTGTCCACAGTTGTGATGAAGGAAGACCCAGATAAGCTGGGCTTACCAAGTTAAGACCAATTAGAATCGTGTTTGGTATTCAACATCCCCTACATAATCAAAATTGACTCATGATGGTATTTTTTCATTAACGTGAGTTAGTTTTACAAATATTTTTTACTGAAGATAATATTTAAGTTCTTAAAATTCAAAAATCATTTAAAAAGACTCTTTTAATAAAAAAAAACTAAAAAAAATTGTTTCCCTTGGTGGGATTTGAACCGGGGCCATTCAGTTTAAATTACCATCTTAATTACAAATAAGTACTTCTGTAATAACTTATTATTTATTCGGATGGTATGTTGTAGTCGTTACAAGGTAACCAGTTATCAGAGTACTTGCCATTACCAAAGTTTTGCTGGGTTGTTTAATCTCTAAAAATTATCTTCTTCTATATTAATAAAAATTTGATTATGTAATGATCTTTAGCAATGTTGTGCTCATGAACCGGCGAACATTACCAAGTTGGTATGACCAAGTTTAGACAGGTGGCGCCACTGAAAATTACTTAAATTTAATCGTGAACTATTAATTTGATCATGCCACGATATTTAGCAAAGTTGTTTCGCTAGGGTTTCCATGAGTCGATTGAGGTTTCTTTATGTCATTCCTTAAAATTTACAGCGTTTCACTTGAATAGGACAAAAAACAATTATTTGGAATTTATAAAATCCATGGAATTTTTTTATATTTACATACATAATTTATAATATAGTTTCCATATATTGTATAAACTCTATAAATTATCTTCTTCTATATTTATAAAAATTTGATCATGTAATGATTTATAGCAAAGTTGTTGCGCATTAACCGACCAACATTAAAAATTTGGTATGACCAAGTTCCGAACGGTGGCGCCCCTGAAAATTACTCAAATTTAATTTAATCGTGAACTATTAATTTGTTCATACTACAATATTTGGCAAAGTTGTTTTGCATGAGCAGACGATTGAGGTTTCTTATGTGATTCCTTAAAATTTACATATACTGCATTTCACTTGAATAGCACAAAAAACACTATTTTTGGAGTTTATAAAATCCATTGAAATTTTTTATATTTACATACATAATTTATAATATAGTTTCCATATATTGTATAAACTCTATAAATTATCTTCTTCTATATTTATAAAAATTTGATCATGTAGTGATCTTAAGCAAAGTTATTGCGCATGAACCGACATAACCAAATTGGTATGACAAACTTGGTTAACGCTATTTTTGGAGTTTATAAAATCCATGGAAATTTTTTATATTTACATATATAATTTATAATATAGTTTCCATATATTGTATAAGCTCTATAAATTATCTTCTTCTATATTTATAAAAATTTTATCATGTTCTTTAGCAAAGTTGTTGAGCATGAACCGACGAACATTACCAAGTTGGTATGACCAAGTTCCGATAGGTGGCGCCACTGAAAGTTACTCAAATTGAATTTAATCGTGAACTATTATTCATTTATAAAATTTAATTTAGTTGGTGTAGCATATACATTATAAGTTATCCAGATTAATTTCCCTTTATTTCCTCAAAATCGGTAGAGCGGTTCTACATTTATAACATTTTTTGCAAAAAATTTGTGTTTTTTTTGGAGTTTATAAAATCCATGGAAATTTTTTATATTTTTTATTTATAGTTGTTTCGCATGAGCCGACGTGGGCTTCCATGATTCGATTGAGGTTTCTTATGTGATTTCTTAAAATTTACATATACTGCATTTCACTTAAATAGGACCAAAAACACTATTTTCGATGGAAATTTTTTATATTTACATACATAATTTATAATATAGTTTCCATACATTGTATAAACTCTTTAAATTATCTTCTATATTTATAAAACTTTGATCACGTTATGATCTTTAGCAAAGTTGAGATGAACATTAGCAAGTTTCGACAGTCGGCGCCACTGATAATTACTCAAATTAATCGTGAACTATTAATTTGATCATGCTACGTATTTAGCAAAGTTGTTTCGCATGAGCCAACGAGGGTTTTCATAAGTCGATTGAGATTTTTATGTCATTCCTTTAAATTTATTTTAGTTGGTGTAGCAGCAATACGTGCTGGGTACAGCTGGTAGATAGAATATAAAATACATATACTGCGTTTCACTTGAGTAGCACATCGTATACATTGAAGTTCTCCAGATTAATTTCCCTTAATTAATATTAATATTCCTGAAACATAAATAGTACCCCTCGTACTAAAGATCCATACAATTTTTTTTATTGCTTTTATTGCATTTTAAATAAAGTTCAATTTAAACAAAAATCACTTTATACATGACTAAATAAAATTGCATGACGGTATGTCGATCCGTTGTTCTACAAGGCATGCAATTATGTTCAAGACAAGTGTGTGTGTGCAACGCACTCAATAGATACCAATTATGTTCAACAACTCAAGGCGTCTCTGTCTCATTTGGCGAATTACGTAGAAATCTGAGTGTCGTCGCACAGTGGTTTACGGACGCTTTTTTTTGGAAATAATTCTGTAACTTTTGAACGACTGGAGATATTTGAATGAAATTTGACATGGTGGTAGTCAAGGAGTATTTGAGTTGGTTTTTAAAAGCACTGGTCCATGAGGGGTCGGGAGAGTGATTGATGGACCTTCAAAGTTGGTCACCTCGGGTGTTCGATTTTTTTAAAAATTCGCCAAAAATCCATTTATGTATGGATTGAAAAGAAATTTTAAACTTAAGTTGTCCTTGAGAAGATCTACAAAAAATATGCTTAAATGTGTAGGTTATCTCCTTTGGATTTCGAGATATTTGGGTAAAAAGGAATTTTTAGGTTGATTTTTTACCTCTTTTTTTAAGCTTTTTTTGATCTGGTGGACGCATCTGAGGACCAAAAATTTTTTAAGAATATTCTTTAAATTTGTAATAAAATTCTGAATAATTTTTGTGCAAGTTAGTTATAGAAATCTTCTTTTGTTTAAAAGTTAAAAATATTCAAAGTTGAAACTTACAAAAAATTTCGCTTTTTTTTTAGTTTTTCCCCAAAAGATAGCTATATTTTTTCACTAATAAAAAAATATTTTCTTAAGAAACATAAAAAGATTTTTAAAGTTTTTAAAAGAAAACATAATGAGAATGCGTATAAAACAAATTTCTTGCTAATTGGACTTTTGGTCCTCGCACATGTCCTCTCCAAAAAATGGCAATTTGTAAAAAAAAAATTAGTTTAAACAAAAATTTCTCAAAAGGCAAAGCACCGATTTGAAAAAAATTATAATGTTCATATTTTCCAATATATCTGTTATTGATTAGAAAAGTTTTTTCTGAAACGCGCTGCAAATAGAGACAGTGTTGCCATATTTGTAAAAAAACTCATTTTTTGAAACACCTTTTTCCCCAGTTGGGAATTGGGGAATTTTTAAGTTAAAATTGGGAATTTTTTTTAGTCTATTGCTTTTACATCTTATTGGTCTACATTACTACAAAATTTCATTGTAATATCTTTATCCATGTCATTTCCACAGAATATCAAAGATTAAAAATATTTTCCTTAAAAAAGCAGAAAAACAATTTTTTTTTTGTTTTACGATACAAAGTGTAAAAAAAGTAACGCACTTAAAAAAAACTTTTACTTAGTGCTAATCTCCTAGTCTTTCCCGATCTAATGATACTAAACATGTATATAAAGCATTAATACCGAGTCTTAAAAAACTCTGAAAACTTTGGCCCCCGTAGCATTTTTACACTGTTTATTTAAATATAAGTGATGAATTTGTGCATATAAAATTAATAATCATACTCAAATATTTCACTATAAGATGACAATGATCCTTCGATAACAAACAAATATTTTTTTATTTTTTTAAAGAAAATATCATGAGGATTTATGAAATATCAAAATGTAAATAATTTGTACTTATATTAAAAGGTGAAATACATTTTATTGAAGTATTTGTAGTTAAAGTTTAAACTTACAGTTTTTATTACATATTTATATAAAAGTAGTTATTTACTTAATTTTTATTTTCAGTAAAATAATCAGTACAATCTATTATATCAAGAACCTCTTCCAGGTGTTCGTTTTCAGAAGTTTTTGTATAACTGCTCCACCATTTCTTTCTTATCGTTGATAGAGCAGGATCAGAAGACAACAAGAGATAATTTATTAGATCCTGATTTTGCGATTTTCTTGAGCATTTTCTGGTATTAAATAGTTGGATATACTTGAAATCTGAATTCCGCGCTTCCTGGGCCTCTTCTGTCAGTTCACCAAGTGGGAGAAGATTTGATTCAATTATTTCACGACCATGTTGAAGGACTTTATGAACTGTTGGTGTAATTTCTTTCCAGTGATACAAATGTCGTATACGAGTTAACGCGTTGAGGGCATAGCAATGAAATTTTTCAGCATTTATTTGATATTTGCTATTTATTGCCGATAATATTACGTAACATTTACGAAGAACTTCCTCATCAATTCCAGTAATCTTTGAAGTTGTTTCATAATTTTCAAAGAATCGCCTGGCCGTATTACCATCGTTTGTACTGCCATATCCTACAAGTGGTTTGTCTATGTTTAGACCCGTCATAGTTTTGAATTCTTCCTGAATCCTTTTTTTTTCACTGGATCTCATTTCAATCAGTTCCTTATTATTTCTCACGGATTTTAGCTGATTATCAGGTATATTCCTATATTTCAGATCATATGCTATATGTAGCATAAATTCTAAAAATCGGATACGTGCATGTAGGGGCGATATACCAAATTCCAGAACCTCTTGATTAATTGCAGTACTAGCTGATGCATCTTCTGAAGTTTGTAGAAATTCCGATTTCTTCTTTCCGCATAATGAGCATTTCCAAGTTGAATGGGTTTCCGTTATAGCGTTGCTTACTTTTCCATCTATCATTGTCAACTGAAGCTCAAAATTTACATTAATCAAATATCCATGTATGTCTATGCAGACTGGACTCAAATTGTCTATTGAATATTTGATATCATCAACCCAATTTTTTGTGCTTGCTGCATTTTCTTTTAAATATTCGAATCTGATCGGTCTGCAAAATGCCTTTGATCCTGGAGATGTGTTAACCCACACATATTCAGTACGCTCTTTTGATGTGGATGGTTCAGAACGATTCTTTCTTAATCTTAGTGGTACTAGGGATGCCATAAAAACGCTTCTGTAGTCATTTGTGTTCTGATGAGATGTTGATTGTTTGTATTCCGGTAATCCAGATAAACCGTCACATCCCCATTTACATATTAAAGTTAAGTCCTTGTTGTCAAGTTTCTTGGCTTCTTCTTCAGACAATGTAGTAGATATCAGCCTTGATGCCGTATTTTCCAATAATTTTGATAAATCCACAGATGCACTTTCGTCTCCTATCACGTTTGTTGGTATTAAGTTTTTTTTGGTTTTTAATAACGCATTATATCCTGGTAAAATTGAGTGTCCTTTGTCTCGTAATGCCTTACAGAGTTTAATATATTTATTTTTACTCAATTTCAACTCGAGCATAAGAGCAAGTGCTTCTTCCTCCGAAAATTCTGATTGAGAAGAAGGAGTTGGTATACTCTTAATAATTCGCTTAAGACGTTTAGGAGAAGCCTCTGGGAGAATATCTGCTATTTGTTTAGCTTCAGCTGGTTGATTATTTCGTTTGAGCACTTCCTTAAAGGAATCTTTGATTTCAGTATCCGAATGAGTAGAAAGAACTTCGGATAATCGCATCTTTTTAGATCTTTCTCCGAGATCATCATAGTTTTTTAGAGGGGCTCCAGCACCAGAAGTTTTAAGCTCAATTGAGTCCTTCAGCCAGTCTTTAAATTTAGATTCAAATCTTTTTAAACAGTAATTAACCGACTTAATTTTAAGTTCAAATAACTTTACAAATTTTACGACTTTGTCTTCCTCACTATTGAGAATCATGGAGTTAGTTTGACTTTTAGCATATCGCATGATTATTTTAATTTTTTCTGCTCTCGAACTGCTTGGTTGTTCAAAAAGAATATCGCACAACACTTTAAATTCCAATGTTATAGCCATGATGTTTTAACTGTTAATAGCAGTTACATTTAAAACTTTCTTTTTTATATTAAAAAAAAACATTTTTTATATATACCTGTATCCAAAGAATAATAAAGAAATCAATGAATTAATGTATTTTTTACCTCTAAAAATAGGTGCATATATAACTCAACCAATATGTGCGTCTCGTAAAACCTACCTGTATGGAGGTGAGTAACCATATCCTTTCTGACCATTATGAAAAACCCAAGTTGTAACAATTTTTACCTATTGCATTAACTTTCACATTAAAAAACATTTTATAACCTTAACATAATTTTGCAATTTTTTCAAATACACCAATTTTAAATACCGGAAAAATGCCTTTAAATCTTATTTTAAATAAATTGTCACACTGTTACTATAAAAGTACTCTTCTAATTAAACTTTTGCTACAAATTATGGATATATTACCTTTACACTGTTATCAAAATCGGTGCCTTACTCGTACTTACTTATTTAGAATCTTTTACTAAAATTTTATTTTTTAGCTTGGAACAAAAGGCAAAATCGAATAAAATTTTTTTAAGTCATTCTTATAATGTTTTCTTTAAAAAAATAAAAAACTATTTATATCTTTTTGAAGAAAATATTTGTTTATTAGCGAAGGATCATTGTCATCTTAAAAATAGTGAAATATTTGAGTATGATAATTAACTTTATATGCACAAATTCATCACTTATATTTAAATAAACAGTGTAAAAATGCTACGGGGGCCAAAGTTTTCAGAGTTTTTTAAGACTCGGTATTAATGCTTTATATACATGTTTAGTATCATTAGATCGGGAAAGACTAGGAGATTAGCACTAAGTAAAAGTTTTTTTTAAGTGCGTTACTTTTTTTACACTTTTTATCGTAAAACAAAAAAAAATTGTTTTTCTGCTTTTTTAAGGAAAATATTTTTAATCTTTGATATTCTGTGGAAATGACATGGATAAAGATATTACAATGAAATTTTGTAGTAATGTAGACCAATAAGATGTAAAAGCAATAGACTAAAAAAAATTCCCAATTTTAACTTAAAAATTCCCCAATTCCCAACTGGGGAAAAAGGTGTTTCAAAAAATGAGTTTTTTTACAAATATGGCAACACTGTCTCTATTTGCAGCGCGTTTCAGAAAAAACTTTTCTAATCAATAACAGATATATTGGAAAATATGAACATTATAATTTTTTTCAAATCGGTGCTTTGCCTTTTGAGAAATTTTTGTTTAAACTAATTTTTTTTTTTACAAATTGCCATTTTTTGGAGAGGACATGTGCGAGGACCAAAAGTCCAATTAGCAAGAAATTTGTTTTATACGCATTCTCATTATGTTTTCTTTTAAAAACTTTAAAAATCTTTTTATGTTTCTTAAGAAAATATTTTTTTATTAGTGAAAAAATATAGCTATCTTTTGGGGAAAAACTAAAAAAAAGCGAAATTTTTTGTAAGTTTCAACTTTGAATATTTTTAACTTTTAAACAAAAGAAGATTTCTATAACTAACTTGCACAAAAATTATTCAGAATTTTATTACAAATTTAAAGAATATTCTTAAAAAATTTTTGGTCCTCAGATGCGTCCACCAGATCAAAAAAAGCTTAAAAAAAGAGGTAAAAAATCAACCTAAAAATTCCTTTTTACCCAAATATCTCGAAATCCAAAGAAGATAACCTACACATTTAAGCGTATTTTTTGTAGATCTTCTCAAGGACAACTTAAGTTTAAAATTTCTTTTCAATCCATACATAAATGGATTTTTGGCGAATTTTTAAAAAAGTCGAACACCCGAGGTGACCAACTTTGAAGGTCCATCAATCACTCTCCCGACCCCTCATGGACCAGTGCTTTTAAAAACCAACTCGAATACTCCTTGACTATCACCATGTCAAATTTCATTCAAATATCTCCAGTCGTTCAAAAGTTAAAGAATTATTTCCAAAAAAAAGCGTCCGTAAACCACTGTGCGTCGTCTGTCGTTGCCTTCATTCTTTCGAATACTTGACATGCAAATGCTTGCATATATTTAACCCGTTGTTGTCTTAATTGTTTGGTCCACGAATACTTTTCATTGAAAATTTAATTCATTAAGTTTTTTGTTTTTTAATCAGCAAATTGGCTGTAATCTGCTTCAAGAGTTTAATAAAAAATTAAGTTTTAATTATAAAAGACATGAATATGGAAAAACATATGCGTTATGTATGTGATTAAAATTTTATCTTTAATATTAAAAGAATTAAAATTAAACTATTAAATAGTTTAAAGCAAATATTTAAAGCACTCGAAAAATCAGTATTGTTTCGAAAAAGCAAAAAGCTCTTTAATTATTTAAACTTTGCATTCCTAGTAAACGACATATTTCTGCTATTTTCTGCTGTTAATCCTATAATGACTTTTCAATGGCAATTCCCCATATCAAATAATGCGTTACGATATCTAATTTAAAAGTAATTTTCTTAGAGTAGAATCTTCTTATTGTCTTCTATTATCTTCTATTGTCATTTTATCTTTAGTTTTTGCACACTTGTGTGATTTTAAACGGATTGTCAACATGTGTGCTTATACTCAGTGAAGTTTTGTTTTGTTTTCAACTCGAATTGTGAACGTAAATATTCGAGTAAATGACATTTTCGAAATAACACAGCTGTCATTGTCTTTCTGATATTATTACAGAAAATTTACATCCAATAACAGATGCATATGTTGACTTACCCTGAAGATAAAGAAGGAAATTAATTTACTTTCAGAGGTTTCATAAGGGCCTTTTTTCGATAAAAAAATATTTTTCCACAAGAAAAACTTAACGATCAAAATATTAGATAAAAATATTTTTCTATAAAAAAGTTTTAAACATTTTTTTGTAGAAATTTTTTACAATAAAAATATTTTTATAGAATTTTTTTCAATAAAAAAATTGTTTCTAAACAAGTAAGAGTGGTATATTCGGCTTTGCCGAATCTTGGATACCCTTCACCAATGGTGTTCCAAAAGTAAAGTACAAAATCGTAAGAATCTTATATTCTTAGATAAAATTTGGACAGTGGGTATCTTTTTTGATGTATAGGTCGAAGAAGAAGGGACTTTTGGAACTTTTACCTCTAAGAGGGTAAAAACGGGTAAAAAGGGGAAAAAACGAAAACGCTATGTCTCCTAAAGTAATAGGTATAGAAACAAAATTAAAATTACGTTTTAAACAGCTTTGAAAATAAGCTGACAGGTGTTTGGTACTTTTTTGAAACTATGTCCGATAGGGGGTAAAAAAGGGTGAAAATTGTTTTTTTTGGCACCTTTTTAACCCACTCTTATATTTTAAACTAAAGAATATAGGAAGAAACTTGGTACTGCAATCAATAGATGTAAAAAAAACATGAAACACGTATTTAGTACTTTTTTGATTTTGGAGCCAAAATGGGTAAAAAAGGGATAAAATGATAACTTAACATCTCCAAAGTAATATGAATAGGAACATTATACATTATGTTAAATGCGTTTTAAAAAAATGTACCGAATTCAATTGGCACCAAAAAAGTACCAAATATACATATGGAACTTTTAGAAATTAGGGAATAAAAAGGGGGAAAAATTAGTATTATTTTAAACAAATGAATGTTTGTCTGTATGTATGTTCTTTATAGAATAGTAAACTGTGAATTTGATTGTGTTATGCTCTTTAGCGAAGATGTTGCGGATAAGCCGGCGAAGGTTTTAAAGTTGATAAGACTAATTTCCAACAGATGGCGCCACTGAAAATTGCTAAAAATTAATTAAATCGTAAACTGTACATTTGATCATGCTATGATCTTTAGCAAAGTTGTAGCGCATGAGCCGACGAAGGCTTTTTAGTTGGTATGAATAATTTCCGACAGGTGGCGCTACAGAAACTTATTCAAAGTCAATTTAATCGTAATCTGTACATTTAATCATGCTACAATCTTTAGCAAAGTTGTTGCACATGAGCCGACGAAGGTTTCTTAGTTGGTATGAAGAAATTTCGACAGGTGGCGCTACTGAAATTTACTCAAAGTCAATTTAATCGTATGCTGTACATTTAATCATGCTATAATCTTCAGCAAAGTTGTTACGGATAAGCCGAAGAAGGTTTATGAATTGGAATAAGCAAAGTCCGACAGGTGGCGCCACAGAAAACTACTCAAAATGAATTAAATCGTAAACTGTGCATTTGATCAGACTACAATCTTTAGCAAAGTTGTTGCGCATGAGTCGACAGAGGTTTCTGTTGATATGAATAATTTCCAAAATTATTCAAAATGAGTTAAACTGTAAACTATGCAAACTATGTGTTGGTCGGGCAAAATAAATCAAATAATTCAAAATTAACTGAATATTTCTACAATGTCCTTCCTCTAAATTTATTTTAGCACTTTATAATATAAAATATATAAAAACTTTAAAATTTTCCTCAAAGGCTCGGTCTACCAGGTACTATATTGTTAATTATATAGTTTCTGATTACTGACTTAGTTGAGCCCCACACAAATGCTTGATATGTATATTAATTTTCTTTTGTTCATACTAAATGTAATTCCTAACAGTATTAAGCTATGTCGGAAAACGAAAAGCTTTTCGGTGGCGTCATCATCATGAATAGTTATGGATATTTAAGCCAGCCAGTAGCTTCGATATATGTGTCTATTTTACGAAAACTTAATAGAAGATGCTTCAAAATGTAGATGACCTTAGATTTGCAAGAGCACATCGATTTGATGAAGATTAAGTATTCTGGCATGCAACCCAAAAACAGTGCCCAGTGAGGGTTGTGTACTTTAATTCGTACGAATTATTCAACTAGTAAAAGTTCTTGATTAGTTATGTAAAACTTTGAAGTTAGCGGACTGATTTAGGTCAAAGCTTTAACAATGATTGTCAATGTAAACAAGCCTTAGCCTTATTTTTAGATACATACGTGAAATATATAGATTTTAAATGGAATTAAGATGAATACATCATCAATAATAATGTATTGTTCTTTCGGTCTGTCCGATGGATGTGTGGAAAGTTTTGCTCTAGTTCTTTGTGCAATTATAATGTGATTTAATTTATCAGTATTAAAGTGATTCCCGGAAGGGGTTGTATGGGAGATTTCACTAAATGTAAACCGAGCTCAACCATTTTCAATACCGAACTTTTCAAGAGATCAGAAATACTTTTGTCAAATGTTGTGAATCTAGAAAGTTTATTTTAGGCACTATCGCCCTGAATAACGATATTCTGCAATGTCTTTATACTAAATGTCATCATCGTATCTATTATAATTTGTCATTTATTAGCTACTAAGAGATTGCCTCAGGCGAAGTTATACGGAAGCAATTGTCAAACGTGAACGGATTTCTCCCAATTGCGATGAAAAAATTTAAATTTTCGTTGATATGTGAGATACATACATACATATGTAGGTTTTGAACGGATATCAAGTACTTAGCTGAATTTTTGTACTTCCTAGAAAGATTACCTATAATTTGATATACAATACATACTCAAATGTTATCATAATGTTCAAAAGTCAGACACAAAATTAAGATAAATGCAGTGTGTGTCTGCTAAAATCAGATTTGTGGAGCTCCTAGAAGGTATACCCATATGCATTTTACACAAAATTTTAGGATATCGTCCCACCCTGAATTTCATCGTTGTCGATCAAAACACCAGAAATATCGCTTAAACACAAAATTATATCTACCACAAATTACCGAGTGCATCATAATTTAGGTAATCCGCTGCGGAGAACGTTATTAAATTTGATCAAAATAAACATCTAAAATATCGACAAAACAGGAGCTCCAAAAACTTGACTACAACAGAAACAAGTAAGAGTGTTATATTCGGCTGTGCCGAATCTTATATACCCACCATAAGGTTGTGTTAAATTTAGAAACATATCTCATATATCTATAAGGGTGCAGCTAATTCAAAATCTGCACCAAAACTGAAAAAATCGCTTAGCTATTTGGTATTGTTGGTAAAACCTTTGGACTAAATTAGGTTTCCGTAGCTTTATAGTTCAACATTCAAAAATATTTTAGTGGTTTCCCCAGTATTTACTTTGATCAAAATTCGGTCTCATAACCAGGTATAGTTTTACATTAATAAGTTGTTAAATACTTTTCGTTGTGATTAATATGTAGTTAGGCTAAACACGTTAATAGTAATACGACAGGTCCATATATTTCGTTATGAGTTCCTAATGCATTCATCATATATAAAGTCTGGGCTGAACATTGATTGATGCCTATATAATTTCATAGGTGCAATCTTAATATAATGAATATACCTCCAAATCTTTTTGATTGTAGATATAAAAAGTGGATGTTATATATATAAGAATTATAGCCAAATGTTGACCGATTATAACAAAATTTTACACACTGGCTGGTATATATAGAGAGCTTATTATTGCAAAATTTAGTGACCATAGCTATCATAGTTTCTAATTTAATAGCTTTTTACTGGCCTTTGCTAAAATTTTTGGTTTCCGCGAGTGTTTTTCACATGAAAGCTAAAGTCAAATATGGACTGATTCCTTTAAAATTTGATAAACTGATCAAAAATTTCATAAAACTTCCCTATTTTAAATTTAATCGTCATAGCTATTACAATTGTATTCAATTTATCAGCATTAATGTGTTTCCCGGGGCGGGGTTATATGGGAGCTCTAACTAAATTTGAACCGATTTTGTCCATTTTCAACACACATCTTTTTCTAGATATCCAAAATACTTTTGTAAAATTTTGTCCCTCTAGCTCTTTTCGTTAAGGCGCTATCGTGCTTTTATCTGACGGACAGACGGACATAAACAACCTTTTCTTTATGTATTTTTGTGTTTCCATGAGTTTTTTATATGGGAGCTAGGGTCAAATGGTGACCGATTGTGATGAAATTTTGCACACTGGCTGGCATTGACTTCCTTGTGCTTAATTTATTGACTTCCTTGTGCTTCCTTGTAGTTAAGGAGCCATCTCGATTTTATCTGACGGACAGACGGACATAAATCCCCTTTTCTTTTTGAATTTTTGTGTTTTCGTAAGTTTTTTATATGGGAGCTAGGTCAAATAGTGACCGATTGTGACAAAATTTTGTACACTGGCTGATATAAGACTTTCTTGTGCCAAATTTAGTGGTTATATCTGTTATACTTTTAGATTTATTGGCATTTAAGTGTATTTTGGGTGAAATTTAGCCTGTTTTCGTAAGTTTTTTGTATGGGAGCTATGGCTAAATGTGAACCGATTTCGATGAAATTTTATATGCTGTCTAGTGCTTATCTAAAACTTCTAGATACCAAATTTTGTCATCATAACTGTCATAATTTGTCATTTATTAGCAAATAAGCGATTAGCCTAGACGAGGTTATACGGGAGCTATGGCCAAATGCTAACCGATTTTGCCCAATTTCAATACCAAAATTTTCTCATAGATAAAGAATGTTTTTGCTAAGTTTCAGTTAGCTAGCTCTTTTCGTTTAGACGTTATCGTGATTTCAACAGACAGACAGACGGACAGACAGACGGACAGATAGACGGACATAGCTCAATCGTCTTAGAATTTCATAAGGATTCAGAATATATATCGTTTTTGATTTTTGAACCAATATTAAGGAAATTACAAACGGAATGACAATCTCAATATACCCCCCATTATTTTTGATGGTGGGTATAAAAAGGACAGACAAGTAGACGGACGGACGAACAGACAAGTAGACGGACGGACGGACGGACGGACAGACAGGTAGACGGACGGACAAACAGACGGACGGACGTAGCGAAATCGATTCTGCAGCCGATTCTGAGTCGATCGGTACAATCTGAATGGTATTCATAATCAGATTTGTGGAGTTTATATATCAGATTTTAAGAAATCCTCCCACAAAGAACGCTGTCAAATTTCATCACAATCGGTCCGTAAATACCTGAGATATCTCTGAAACAATACTTACAAAATGAAAACAAAATTTCTCAAACACGAACTTTGGGCAATTTGCTGTACATCACAAGTAGTGTTCTCGCAATATCTCAGTTGTTTATGGACCGCTTTTGATAAAATTTAATAATGTGCTTGGCGGGGGAATTTCCTAAAATCTGATATAAAATTTATGTATGTCCGTGCTATACGAGGATGGTTTTTCCTATTTCTGCATTTCATTTTTTCCACAAACATTCTCTAACGCGTACTTTGGGCAATTTGCGATACATAAAATTTAGTGTTTTGGCGGTATCTCAGTTGTTTATGGACTGATCTGATATATAATATATTATCACATGTACACCAGGAGTATCTTGTTTCTCGTGTTATTTAAAAGTGTATTTCAATCAAAAATTTTAAAATTTTCGTCTAATTTTTGGTATTTTTTTGATATTTACGGTGTTTATAAACCGATTTTAATGAAATTTAATAGCGTTCATTGCGGGAGAATTTCCTAAAATCTGGTATATAATTTATGTAGGTCCATTCTCCAGGGGCTTCAGAAATTTGATTTCAACAGACAGACAGACGGACAGACAGACAGACATCACTTAATCGACTCTCCTCCCGATTCTGAGTCGATCGGTATAATTTTTATGGGGTCTACGATCACTAATAAAAAAATTACAAACGGAATCACAAACTTATAATACCCTTTCACCTATTGGTGAAGGGTATAAACATTTTTCGAATAAAAGTTTCAAAAGAAAATTTTTTGAATACAAAAAGTTTCAAAAGAAAATTTTTTCGCTAAAAATTTTTTCGAATTGAAAGAAATTAATTTTATTTGAACCAAGATTTTTTTGTTAACAAAATTTTCGATAAAAATGTTTCTTTAAAAAGGCAAAATATTCACACTCGATCCCTGCCTATTATTTATTTATTAATGTAATAGACAATTTATTGATAAAAAAGAAAGAAAAGTTTGTGGGGACAATCAACGCGTTTCGATGGGTGGATAGGCCATCATCTTCAGGACAGATCAAAATCCTCGCATTATTACGTATTTTAAAAACACAAACATGAATTATGTTTGTAATTCAAAGATAAAAGTTTAGATTATCGACTGAACAAAAGTAAACAAGCATTTTTCGGTTAGTATTAGTATTATTATACATGCGGTTAGTTTTTAAGGGCCTTGATTTTTTCCCTTATTACTTATATCACGATACGAGTGCATGAATGCAAGTTGCGTTGTTTTGAGTATGTTTATTTGTTAAATAGATTCGTTTTACATCAGTCGGTATGTTCATGAATTTTTCTTCAACACAAGCTTTTGAAGATATTGGTTGCACAAATCGTTAGTTGATTGTAAGAATTTAGTCTGATAGTTATAGTACACTATATGTATAATGTGAAAAATATAGTACAAATAAGTAGTAATATGATAGTAATGGAGCATCAAGGCTACAAGTGGGTGCTTCAAATAGTTGTTACTTGCAAGTAAGTAAGTTTATACTAGCATATCCTGCGGTCGACACAATCGACCGTCATCTAGTTTATTGTGAATACAAATTTACCGTGCTGTGGCTTAATTGGTTACCACGTAATATCACATTGAGCCTGGGTTCGATCCCCGGTCTCGGCAACAACAATTTCTGTAATTATTAATTTTTATTTAATTTAAGGCCCTATGCTCCACTGCGAGTCAATAATAACAGAATTCAAATTTTTAATTACCACAGCATCTTCCGTCGGTGGTAAGCCTACAGCAATAACACGCCATCTACGAAAAATAAATAAAATTGGCTGTAAAACAAAAAAATGGGTCTAAATAACAACAAATGGCGCAACTTCACTGTTCTTAAAATAGATATGATGTGCAATTACAGTGTTGCTTTATCTCTCCATTTCATCACCTTTCTCTTCTCTACTATCCCCTTTCCAGAGCAGGTTACCCAATTCGTATATACTCTATATACAAATTTGACTGAGTGCTACTTCTCTTTAAAAAAAACTCATCACAATCAGATCTTGAAGTCAAAAATGACAGTGTCAATGTAGCAAGTTTTTAAAATTGCTCGGGCTAAACGGATATGTGGAGAAATTGATCTCGTTGATTTCTATGTCACTTCGTACAATAGAGCGTCGAATTGGTCAATTTGGCAGCCTTCGAAGAGTTTACTGATTCCAAGATATTCCATAATTAACCGTTTTTGCATCTTCAGAAGTGAATGAGAAGGAAAAAGTGTTAGACTTAGTATCGATGTCAAAACAGCGCTCTGTGAAGTGATGAACAGATAAAATTGTTAGCGTTACTAACGGACTGACAAAAATGATGGAGAAATCAAAGTCTTATTGAACTTTTTAACAAAGATCCTAATATTTAAAATTTATTATCATTTTACTGCATAATTAACTGCGAGAACCACGAAGTACTTGGAATCTGTAGAAGTTATAGTTACAGCTTAAAACCATTCCAGTCGCAATGCAAGATTTGCCTTTTAATGTTCCTTCCTGATAAATATTATAGCATTTTCTATACATTAATCAGTTTTGAATTTACATTTGATTCAGACCGATCAT
The DNA here is from genome assembly GCA_933228675.1 of Stomorhina lunata. Lineage (NCBI taxonomy): Eukaryota > Metazoa > Arthropoda > Insecta > Diptera > Rhiniidae > Stomorhina > Stomorhina lunata. Next base: position 360,061 of record CAKOFX010000002.1, on the reverse strand, counting down.
TTAATTCCTTTTCTTGATAATAATCCGTAATTATTATAAACTTTCCTTCAAAAGACTGTTTTTTAATCGGTAACATCCTTTTTGGGTATAAGTCACAATGTTCTTATCCAACTCTTTTCTACTGTGACTCTTATAAAAAAGCTCTTAATGACCTCATGCCTGCCCTTCCCTGTAATATTATTTAATTTTTTAACACAATATTTATCCCTCAATCACTCGAAGATTTTATCCCAATAAACCAACACAAAAAAACAAAATTCCATAAAAATTAAACTTTAAATAATTCAAATTTGAAAGGTTTACATTTTAAGCAATTTTTTTTTGTCAAATCTTCCAAAATATTAATTTTGTCTTTCACTCCCTCACCACAAATAATAAAAACAATACTTTGTTGCTATAATAAAAACAATATTTTGTTGCTATTATTTTACAAAACAAAAACATTTATTTAATTGTAATTAAATACTCTTTATTTTTGTCTTTGGCTACCACTATCTCCCCACAAATGTACTCTTTAATTCTCATCACTCACCAAAAATAATAAAAACAAAAGAAAACATGTTTGCATACAATTTCTTTTGTTTGATTCTTAATAGTAAATTTCATATGCATGTAAGTTTTCTTTATTGTGTTAGTAAGATTTTTAAATACCAAACCGATTTTTTAAAACTGAACCGATTTTAATAAAATATAGATTCGCCTGATCTAAAAATGTCTTTCAAATGGTATAAAATTTTCCAGAAATGGGTGTATAATTAAAGCATAAAAGGGGATAATAAATGGGTGCTTGCGTATTAATATTATAGATACTAAAGTTGAGAGTAGTCCTAAGGTGGAGAAATCGTGAACATTATACTGCTTATATGAACAAGGAAATTCTATTTATTAAATGGTTGGGGGAATAATAAACACTTAGGTCTGCAATGTTAACATTTTTAATGACGTATGTACCTTTGTTCACCACCCATTTCAATAAACTCTGTTTATCTTTTAGTTGAGATAAATTAAAAATCCTTTTGATTTATGCCTATGATTTTTTTCGACTATAACTTACGGAAGCAAATCATCCGTATATGGCAACAAATACCAATATATTTGCTTCAAGAATTGAGGAAATACTATGAAAGCCACATCCACTGGTATTCACCACATATCCAAGCCACAAATTTCGGGTTGACTTACGTTTCATACCTTCACATCACCAAAATTTCTTAAAACTTTAAATTCTTTGAGAAATTTTTAACTTTACACACAATCTTTTGGATTGTGTTTGCACCATTAGAAAGCTCTTAGTGTCATTAGTGATAAGTAAATAAAATTATGCTCTGTCAAATATGTCAATTTTTAGTTGCTGTTAACTTGAATGTGTAAATATTTTCCGTCTGCTCTTGAAAGATACAAGGAGTTAATTTCCTTGTCAATTTATTCCTTAAATTTTTTGGCAGTGTTTAACTACTTTAGTTTTTTTTGAATAAACACATAAGTACGCGCGCTAACGTAGAAACCTAAAAACTTATTAGAATGCATGTGAGGTTCGATATTAGAGGGGGTCTTGTAGGAATGATATGTTCATATAAGATTGAAAAAAAACTCATAATTTTAGAACACATTTGCAGAGCGAATAACCGCCAGATAACCGAGAAACACTAGTCTCTTTATACAAAATTCTAAAAACGACCCACCCTATTGCCTATGCTTTGAAAATTCCGATTGACTGTGAAAACCGTATGTGTTCATGAGCCACTTACCACTTTTGTGCATGTTTTTCAAATTTACTTCATTTATATCTACGATGTGTATGAGCAAAATCAGAAATTCGTTAAGCATGTTTTAGTAAAATTATTCATGTATTTTCTATTTAAAAGGGTCTTACAATAGGGACTTCGAAACTTTGATATGAAACCAGGCTCATCTTGGATACGCAAATAATGTATGTCACTTTGTGACAAATTTTCCATAGAAAATGTAAGTCACTTTGTGACAAATTTTCTATAGAAAATGTTAGTCACTTTGTGACAAATTTTCTATAGAAAATGTAAGTCACTTTGTGACAAATTTCTATAGAAAATGTAAGTCACTTTGTGACAAATTTTCTATAGCAAATGGAAGTCACTTTGTGACAAATTTTCTATAGAAAATGTAAGTCAATTTGTGATAAATTTTCTATAGAAAATGTAAGTAACTTTGTGACAAATTTTCTGTAGAAAATGTAAGTTATTTGTGACAAATTTTCTATAGAAAATGTAAGTCACTTTGTGACAAATTTTCTATAGAAAATGTATGTCACTTTGTGACAAATTTTCTATAGAAAATGTAAGTCACTTTGTGACAAATTTTCTATAGAAAATGTAAGTCACTTTGTGACAAATTTTCTATAGAAAATGTAAGTCACTTTGTGACAAATTTTCTATAGAAAATGTAAGCCACTTTGTGACAAATTTTTTTATGGAAAATGTAAGTTTCTTTGTGACAAACTTTCTATAGAAAATGTAAGTTTCTTTGTGACAAATTTTCTATAGAAAATGTAAGTCACTTTGTGACAAATTTTCTATAGAAAATGTAAGTCGCTTTGTGACAAATTTTCTGTAGAAAATGTATGTCACTTTGTGACAAATTTTCTATAGAAAGTGTAAGTCATTTTGTGACAAATTTTCTATAGAAAATGTTAGACAAATTTTCTTTGGAAAAAGTTAACTTTGTGACAATTTCTATGATATCTCACAAACACACTTTGTTTTAGCTCTTAAGGAAACCCCCTTTATAAGTAATTTAAAACGTGCTGGTACGTGAGGTTGTACATATGCTTTTTTCCAAAGAAATCAAGTTTTTAATTTATGTTAATGATACTTAAAAGTTAGAGAAAAAAACAAATAAAATAAGCAACATTCACAGTAAAATGCTACCACTTCAAATCGCAACTAAGTCAGATGGATACATTTACATGCACATACATCATATGTAAATGAAGATGGTATGTAGAAAAAGCTTGACAAATGTATTTGAGAATATACTTGACTTATATATTTTGTATATAATGTAATTGCAGTAGCGAAACACACAATTGTATATATATTTGTATGTATATGGATTAATTTTAATATAGTTACACGTACTTATTAAATTACACAAAAACAGCGCATTTGCTACTACCTTTACTCGTTCTTCTGTTGCCTTAGAATTTAAATGGAATCAAATTAAAAAGAATTTAACTCTGACAGTCAGTATTTTTTGTTTTTGCTCAAGTTTTTCTCAAGACGTATGAGCAACATGTAATTGAAATTTGAAATTCATATATCACTCATACGCCAGAGTTGAGTTCAATAAGGAAAGAAAAGTATGAGGTAACTTGAATGTATGTATGTGTGTATATATTGCAGAAGTTCTAGGAATTTATCAAACAAAGAAAATACTAAAATGAAAAAGTTTTAATTGATGATTTTTATTCTGTCGCATGCTCGTTTCTACTCAGTTGTCTGTCGTATGCCAAGAATAAATGACATGAAACCTACATATGAAGAATAAATAATGTACGATGGCAAAATACATATTTCAATAACAATAAAAATCTCATTAATTATGCAAAGAAACTTATTAAGTAGTAGGTAAGAGAAAATGTTAAAGGAAAACTTAGATACATTGAGACAATTTTTCTATAGAAAAGTTAAGTTGTCACAAAGTGACTTAACTTTTCTATAGAAAAGTTGTCACAATATGACTTAACTTTTCTATAGAAAAGTTGTCACAAAGTGATGTAACTTTTCTATAGAAAAGTTGTCACAAAGTGACTTAACTTTTCTATAGAAAAGTTGTCACAAAGTGACTTAACTTTTCTATAGAAAAGTTGTCACAAAGTGACTTAACTTTTCTATAGAAAAGTTGTCACAAAGTGACTTAAATTTTCTATAGAAAAGTTGTCACAAAGTGACTTAAATTTTCTATAGAAAAGTTGTCACAAAGTGACTTAACTTTTCTATAGAAAAGTTGTCACAAAGTGACTTAACTTTTCTATAGAAAAGTTGTCACAAAGTGACTTAACTTTTCTATAGAAAAGTTGTCACAAAGTGACTTAACTTTTCTATAGAAAAGTTGTCACAAAGTGACTTAACTTTTCTATAGCAAAGTTGTCACAAAGTGACTTAACTTTTCTATAGAAAAGTTGTCACAAAGTCACTTTGTGACAACTTTTCTCTAGAAAAGTTGTCACAAAGTGACTTAGCTTTTCTATACAAAAGTTGTCACAAAGTGACTTAACTTTTCTATAGAAAAGTTGTCACAAAGTGACTTAACTTTTCTATAGAAAAGTTGTCACAAAGTGACTTAACTTTTCTATAGAAAAGTTGTCACAAAGTGACTTAACTTTTCTATAGAAAAGTTGTCACAAAGTGACTTAACTTTTCTATAGAAAAGTTGTCACAAAGTGACTTAACTTTTCTATAGAAAAGTTGTCACAAAGTGACTTAACTTTTCTATAGAAAAGTTGTCACAAAGTGACTTAACTTTTCTATAGAAAAGTTGTCACAAAGTGACTTAACTTTTCTATAGAAAAGTTGTCACAAAGTGACTTAACTTTTCTATAGAAAAGTTGTCACAAAGTGACTTAACTTTTCTATAGAAAAGTTGTCACAAAGTGACTTAACTTTTCTATAGAAAAGTTGTCACAAAGTGACTTAACTTTTCTATAGAAAAGTTGCCACAAATTGACTTAACTTTTCTATAGAAAAGTTGTCACAAAGTGACTTTACTTTTCTATAGAAAAGTTGCCACAAAGTGACTTAACTTTTCTATAAAAAAGTTGTCACAAAGTGAGTTGTCACAAAGTGACTTAACTTTTCTATAGAAAAGTTGTTACAAAGTGACTTTTGACTTTTCTATAGAAAAGTTGTCACAAAGTGACTTTTGACTTTTCTATAGAAAAGTTGTCACAAAGTGACTTAACTTTTCTATAGAAAAGTTGTCACAAAGTGACTTAACTTTTCTGTAGAAAAGTTGTCACAAAGTGACTTAACTTTTCTATAGAAAAGTTGTCACAAAGTGACTTAACTTTTCTATAGAAAAGTTGTTACAAAGTGACTTTTGACTTTTCTATAGAAAAGTTGTCACAAAGTGACTTTTGACTTTTCTATAGAAAAGTTGTCACAAAGTGACTTAACTTTTCTATAGAAAAGTTGTCACAAAGTGACTTAACTTTTCTGTAGAAAAGTTGTCACAAAGTGACTTAACTTTTCTGTAGAAAAGTTGTCACAAAGTGACTTAACTTTTCTGTAGAAAAGTTGTCACAAAGTGACTTAACTTTTCTATAGAAAAGTTGTCACAAAGTGACTTAACTTTTCTATAGAAAAGTTGTCACAAAGTGACTTAACTTTTCTGTAGAAAAGTTGTCACAAAGTGACTTAACTTTTCTATAGAAAAGTTGTCACAAAGGACTTAACTTTTCTATAGAAAAGTTATCACAAAGTGACTTAACTTTTCTATAGAAAAGTTGTCACAAAGTGACTTAACTTTTCTATAGAAAAGTTGTCACAAAGTGACTTAACTTTTCTATAGAAAAGTTGTCACAAAGTGACTTAACTTTTCTACAGAAAAGTTGTCACAAAGTGACTTAACTTTTCTATAGAAAAGTTGTCACAAATTGACTTAACTTTTCTATAGAAAAGTTGTCACAAAGTGGCTTAACTTTTCAATAGAAAAGTTGTCACAAAGTGACATAACTTTTCTATAGAAAAGTTGTCACAAAATGACTTAACTTTTCTATAGAAATGTTGTCACAAGTCTCTTTGTGACTAGTTCTCTATGGGAAGTAATGATTTTACTTCGTAAATATTTTTCTTAAGAAAAGTTAATTAGTTTCTTGCCCATACCTAATATTTTAATTAGCTGGTAATAATTATATTTATGCGTGTGTGATTAGTTTGAGTAAAAAGGCATAGTTTTTACTTCGAGTTTGTAAAATTGTTCATCTTTTAAAGAAATATTTTTATGATGTCATAGTTTGTGAAATAATAAATTAAGTTTTGAAACTATTTTGTAATAAGTTTTGAATATTATTTAGAAAAATTTGGTTAAATACTTCATAGCTCAAATTGGTTTGGGGTTGTTTCTTATTAGCTTTAAATGTGATTCTAAATTTTACAAATTTGTATTTTAAATCTCCTTATATCACTTTATAAATACATTATTTATATGGTCAGAAAATCCATTTTTTAAGTGACAACTATCAAAAATATATAAAAATGTACTTTTGCTTTTCATGGCCTTAGCATATGTTACCATTTACCTACTAAAAATGAGATAAAATTTCAATGACCAATTAAACTACCCTTATACTTTTCTTTTTTTATAACAATGCAGTTCTTTTTAGTCATAAATTTAAAAAAATATTTTACCTCATACACATCTGAATATGACCAAACCGCAATAAAAAAATTTTTAAACCTCAACTTAACGAGGACAAGGAAATATTGAACAAAAAAACTATAGAGTTAATAGCAACAATGCAAATGACATAGACTTACCGATAATATTAAGTTGAAATGCCATTGACATTTTTGGTTCTGTATTCACTTGACACTCATAAATACCGCTGTCACGTGCCTGGGGCGATTTCACATGTAAAGTCCATTCGCGTGAATCCTTGGACTCTGTTACCTAGGGCACAAAAAAGAAAAATAGAGGCAGGTCTTGTATGAATAAACTATTTAAAATACAAACCAGAGGAAAATAAATTTAATAAATAAATACAACATTACAATTAATATAAATAAAATTATTCGTCTTAGTATAAAAGAAGGGAAAACATTTTATATGAACACTTTTCTTTAATATTTACTTTAAAACCTTGATCATTTATGAAGAAATTTTCTATAGAAAAAGTTAATCATTAATGAAAAACTTTTCTATAGAAAAGGCTTGTAGGCAGTAACAGGAACAGTTATTTTTATGAAAAAGTACTCGCACTTTAACTATCGTAACAATATATTAATCGCTTCAGTCAAGATCTCACCGTCGTTATCATCGCTGATATAATAACGATGAGATGAACGAATTTTATTTTCCATATAGGCACACACACTATCATATATATTTATATATGTATGTACCTATATTGATGAAAATGAGTTTGTACCATATTTTTGCTCTTGGTACTCGTATTCAAAAAAAAAAATTGATGTCTGCAATTGTAAAGCTGCTGGTGTTTCCGAAGAAATTAAAATTTTATTTTTAAGAATAAATTTTCACAAGAAATGACTTAATCATCAGCAGGAAACCACATAAAGTATCGGTAAAAATTGTATTCATTAATTTACCTGAAATCGTTTGTCTGACGTATAAGTAGCTGTACCCACAGTCAATATATGAAGATCGCGTTTGCGTATCCAGGAAACCTAGAAAATATTAATATAAATATATATAATTGTTAAACTGTTAACTTAAGTTATAGAAAAATTTTACATCAAAAATTTTCTATAAAAAAATTTACACCGAAAATTTTCTATAGACAAATTCTACACCGACAATTTTCTATAGAAAAATTATACACCGAAAATTTTCTATTGAAAAATTTCACACCTAAAATTTTCTACAGAAAAATTTTACACCGAAAATTTTCAATAGAAAATTTTTCTGTGAAAATTTCTTTAGAAAATTATCGTCGTAAAATTTTTCTTCAAAAAATTTTCAATATAAATTTTTTTCTATAGAAAATTGTCCATATAAAATTTTTCTATAAAAAATGTCCGATGTAAAATTTTTCTATAGAAAATTTTCGATGTAAAATTATTCTATAGAAAATTATTAGTATAAAATTTTACTGTTAAAATTTTCAATTTTTCTATTGGAAATTTTTGGTGTAAATTTTTTTAAATTAAAAAAAAGAAAATTTTCAGTGTAAAATGTTTTTTAGAAAATTTTCGGCGTAAAATTTTTCTATACAAAATTTTAGGTGTAAAAGTTTTCTATAGAAAATTTTCTTTGTAAAATTTTTCTATAGAAAATTTTTGGTGTAAAATTTTTCTATAGAAACATTTTCTATAGAAAAATTTTACTCCGAAAATTTTCTATAGAAAAATTTTATACCGAAAAAAAAATTTTGGTGTAAAATTTTTCTATAGAAAATTTTCGGTGTAAAATTTTTCTATAGAAAATTTTCGATGTAAAATTTTTCTATAGAAAATTTTCGGTGTAAAATTTTTCTATAGAAAATTTTCGGTGTAAAATTTTTCTATAGAAAATTTTCGGTGTAAAATTTTTCTATAGAAAATTTTCGGTGTAAAATTTTTCTATAGAAAATTTTCGGTGTAAAATTTTTCTATAGAAAATTTTCGGTGTAAAATTTTTCTATAGAAAATTTTCGGTGTAAAATTTTTCTATAGAAAATTTTCGGTGTAAAATTTTTCTATAGAAAATTTTCGGTGTAAAATTTTTCTATAGAAAATTTTCGGTGTAAAATTTTTCTATAGAAAATTTTCGGTGTAAAATTTTTCTATAGAAAATTTTCGGTGTAAAATTTTTCTATAGAAAATTTTCGGTGTAAAATTTTTCTATAGAAAATTTTCGGTGTAAAATTTTTCTATAGAAAATTTTCGGTGTAAAATTTTTCTATAGAAAATTTTCGGTGTAAAATTTTTCTATAGAAAATTTTCGGTGTAAAATTTTTCTATAGAAAATTTTCGGTGTAAAATTTTTCTATAGAAAATTTTCGGTGTAAAATTTTTCTATAGAAAATTTTCGGTGTAAAATTTTTCTATAGAAGATTTTCGGTGTAAAATTTTTCTATAGAAAATTTTTGGTGTAAAATTTTTCTACAGAAAATTTTCTATAGAAAATTTTCGGTGTAAAATTTTTCTATAGAAAATTTTCGGTGTAAAATTTTTCTATAGAAAATTTTAGGTATAAAATTTTTCTATAGAAAATTTTCGGTGAAAAATTTTTCTATAGAAAATTTTTCTATAGAAAATTTTCGGTGTAAAATTTTTCTATAAAAAATTTTCGATGTAAAATTTTTCTATTTTCTATTTTTCTGTAAAAATTTTCGATGCAAAATTTTTCTATTGGAAATTTTTAGCGTAAAATTTTTCTATAGAATATTTCCATTGTAAAATTTTTCTTTAAAAATTTTTCGGTGTAAATGTTTTCTATAAAAAAATTTGGGTGTAAAGGTTTCTATAAACAATTTTTAGTTTAAAAGTTTTCTATAAAAAATTTCGTTCTAATGGAAAATTCTCTATAGAAAATTTTCGGTACTAAAATTTTATATAGAAAATTTTTGGTGTAAAATTTTATATAGAAAATTTTTGGCGTAAAATTTTCTATAGAAAATTTTGGGTTTAAAATTTTTTTATAAAAAATTTTTGGAGTAAAACTTTTTTATAGAAAAATTTCGCTGTAAAAGTTTTAATAGAAAATTTTGGATGTAAAATTTCTTAATAGAAACTTTTGTCGTAAAATTTTTTTTATAGAAAATTTTCTGTGTAAAATTTTTTTATAGAAAATTTTCGGTAAAAATTTTTTTTATAGAAAATTTTCGGTAAAATTTTTTTATAGAAAATTTTTGGTGCAAAAAATTGTCTATAGAAAAATTGTAGTCCAAAAATTTTCTATAGAAAATTTTAGCTATAAAATTTTTCTATAGAAAATTTTCGGTTAAAAATTGTTCTCCAAAAAAATTTCGATGCAAAATTTTTCTATACAAAATTTTCGTTGTAAAATTTTATATCGAAAATTTTCTATAGAAAAATTTGATACCAAAAAGTTTTCATACAAAAATTTTACACCGAAAATTTTCTGTAGAAAAATTTTACTCCAGAAATTATCTATAGAAAAATTGTATACCGAAAATTTTCTATAGAATAATTTTACATCTAAAATTTTCTATAGAAAAATTTTACACCGAAAATTTCATATAGAAAATTTTGCACAGAGAATTTTCTTTAGAAAAATTTTACACCGAAAATTTTTTATGGACAAATCTTACACCGAAAATTTTAATACCCAAAATTTTCTTTAGAAAATTTCCGTAGAAAACTTTTCCACCAAAAATTTTCTATATAGAAAAATTTTACACCGAACATTTTTTGTAGTCAAATTTTACACCGTAGATTTTGTGTAGACTAATTTTACACCGAAAATTTTCTATAAAAAAATTTTACTTCGGCAATTTTTTATAGAAAAGTTTTTAGAAAAAATTTATAGAAAATTTTTACATAGAAAATTTTACACAAAAATATTCTATACAAAATTTTTATACCAAAATTTTTCTTTAGAAAATTTTTAAATCGAACATATTTATAGAAATTTAACACCGAAAATTTGTATAGAAAAATTTTACATCGAAAGTTTTCCATATAAAATTTTCTAAATAATAATTTTACTCCGAAAATTTTGTATAAAAAAACTTTACATCAAAAATTTTACACCGAAATTTTTCTATAGAAAAATTTTATACCTAAAATTTTCTGTAGAAAAAATTTATACCGAAAATTTTTTATAAAAACAATTTTTACCGAAAATTTTCTTTAAAAAAATTTTAAGCGAAAATTTTCTATAGAAAAATTTAACATCGAAAATTTTTTTAAGAAAAATTTTATACCGAAAATTTTCTATAGAAAAATTTTTAAACGAAAATTTTTTATAGAAAAATTTTAAACCGAAAATTTTCTATAGAAAAATTTTAAACTGAAAATTTTCTTTAGAAAAACTTTACACCAAAATTTTTCTATAGAAAAACTATTAATCGAAATTTTCTATAGAAAAATTTTAAACTGAAAATTTTCTATAGAAAAATTATTAATCGAAAATTTGATATACAAACGTTTTACACCAAAAATTTTCTATAGAAAAATTTAAAGACAAAAATTTTTCATAGAAAAATTTTACATCGAAAATTTTCTGCAGAAAAATTTTTCACCAAAAATTTTCTACAAAAAAATGTTTACACCGAAAATTTTGTATAGAAAATTTTTACAACAAATACACCGACATTTTTTAAAAAAATTTTACACGAAAAATTTTCTGTAGAAAAATTTTACTTGGAAAATTTTCTATAAAAAAACTTAATACCGAAAATTTTCTATCGAAAAATTGTATACCAAAAATTTTTTGTAGAAAAATTTTACACTGGAAAGTTTCTTAGATTGCAAATTTTACACTCTTTTTATGTAATATTTTTTGACTTAAATTTTTACATACCGATTTATCATCTAACCTATCAACACGACATTTAATAATCGCCTCCGTGTGTCCGGTACGTGCCGTTATATTACGTGGCATACCAAAGTCAAAGATGGGCATTGAATTGGCTTCGATACTATGTGTCATTACATTGATACGATCTATTCCAATGGAGGTTGAGTCATAGGTTTCCAAAAAACCATCATCATTGCCATGTAGCTCAAGACCAACAGAACTGCTACCCACACCCAAGGCACCGCCTGCAGCAGCCACAAGCAATTCCTCTTCTACGGTCATAAGATTTTGACTTGTATCAACGGCCACCGTTAAGTCGCCATCAATAATGGAAAGACTTTGAAAGGTGTGATTATACGTAGCTTCAAGTATCACTTCATGGCTAAAGGATGTAGCTTGAGTTGTTAAAAGCTGTTGTTGCTGGTGTTCTTGTTGTTGTTGGTGGTAGTGGTGATGGTTGTTTTTTTCGTGTTGCTGGTAAAGTAGCAACGTTTCCCTTTCAATTTGCGGTTGAAAAATATGATTGCTCTTGTCCTCCTCCATTTCATTTTCTAGTGGTTTCTGCTGCTGTTGCTGTTGCTGCTCTTGTTTTTCGACTTCTTGACTCAAATAAATCTGAGTCAGCTGATGATTGTGTGCTTGAGTCAAGTGCTGTTGCATTTGTCTGGGCGGGTGTTGTCTTTTGTACTGCCTCTCATTTAACCTACTAGACGTTGCCGCAGCACTTGTTATTATTTCTGGCTTAACTATTTTTGCTGCTTCTACTGACATCGAGGCTATAACGTCTCTTCTTGATATTTTAACTGATGCGGCGGAAGTTTCAAGTACTGGCAATCAAAATAACATGAAATGAGAGTGAAAAAAACCAACAACGGCAAATGTTAATTTATTGAAGGAAGTAGAATAAAAAAATTAAATTATATACAAAAAATTTTAATGAAAGGAACCAGAAAAAAATGTTGGATATTTTGCGATTGGGCGAAGTTTTTTTTGGGGGGAGTAGCTGTTAGGGAAGTGGATTATTTTGTTGCTGCTTTTATATTTATTTTTCCCCTATGAGTATAAAATACTAATTAATTTGGTGTTTACTAATTACTTTTGTGTTTTTCTATAGAAAATTTTTGGTACAAAATTTTTCTATTGAAAATTTTTGGTACCAAAAAATTCTTATAGAATTTGGTACGAAAAATTTTCTACAAAAAATTGTAGTACCAACAATTTTCTCTACCAAAAAATTGTTTTAGTATTAAATTTTTTGATAAAAAATTTTTCTATATAAAATTTTTCTATATAAAATTTTTCTGTCAAAAATTTTCTATACAAAATTTTTCTATAGAAAATTTTTGATACAAAATTTTGCAATAGAAAATTTTTTGTACTAAATTTTTCTGTAGAAATTTTTTGCTACTAAAATCTTTCAATAGAATATTTTTATTATAATATTTTTCTATAGAAAATTTTTGGTACAAAATTTTTCTATAGAAAATTTTTAATACAAAATTTTTTTCCAAGAAAATTTTTCTATAGAAAATTTTTTTTTGTACAAAATTTTTCTATAGACAATTTTTGGTACAATATTTTACCAAAGAAAATTTTTAGTACTAAAATTTTTCTATAGAAAATTTTTGGTACAAAATTTTTCTATAGAAAATTTTTGGTACAAAATTTTTCTATAGAAAATTTTTGGTACAAAATTTTTCTATAGAAAATTTTTGGTACAAAATTTTTCTATAGAAAATTTTTGGTACAAAATTTTTCTATAGAAAATTTTTGGTACAAAATTTTTCTATAGAAAATTTTTGGTACAAAATTTTTCTATTGAAAATTTTTGGTACAAAAGTTTTCTATAGAAAATTTTTGGTACAAAAGTTTTCTATAGAAAATTTTTGGTACAAAAGTTTTCTATAGAAAATTTTTGGTACAAAAGTTTTCTATAGAAAATTTTTGGTACAAAAGTTTTCTATAGAAAATTTTTGGTAAAAAAGTTTTCTATAGAAAATTTTTGGTACAAAATTTTTCTATTGAAAATTTTTGGTACAAAAGTTTTCTATAGAAAATTTTTGGTACAAAAGTTTTCTATAAAAAATTTTTGGTACAAAAGTTTTCTATAGAAAATTTTTGGTACATAAGTTTTCTATAGAAAATTTTTGGTACAAAAGTTTTCTATAGAAAATTTTTGGTACAAAAGTTTTCTATAGAAAATTTTTGGTACAAAAGTTTTCTATAGAAAATTTTTGGTACAAAAGTTTTCTATAGAAAATTTTTGGTACAAAAGTTTTCTATAGAAAATTTTTGGTACAAAAGTTTTCTATAGAAAATTTTTGGTACAAAAGTTTTCTATAGAAAATTTTTGGTACAAAAGTTTTCTATAGAAAATTTTTGGTACAAAAGTTTTCTATAGAAAATTTTTGGTACAAAAGTTTTCTATAGAAAATTTTTGGTACAAAAGTTTTCTATAGAAAATTTTTGGTACAAAAGTTTTCTATAGAAAATTTTTGGTACAAAAGTTTTCTATAGAAAATTTTTGGTACAAAAGTTTTCTATAGAAAATTTTTGGTACAAAAGTTTTCTATAGAAAATTTTTGGTACAAAAGTTTTCTATAGAAAATTTTTGGTACAAAAGTTTTCTATAGAAAATTTTTGGTACAAAAGTTTTCTATAGAAAATTTTTGGTACAAAAGTTTTCTATAGAAAATTTTTAGTATAAAAGTTTTCTATAGAAAATTTTTGGTACAAATGTTTTCTATAGAAAATTTTTGGTACAAATGTTTTCTATAGAAAATTTTTGGTACAAATGTTTTCTATAGAAAATTTTTGGTACAAATGTTTTCTATAGAAAATTTTTGGTACAAATGTTTTCTATAAAAAATTTTTGGTACAAATGTTTTCTATAGAAAATTTTTGGTACAAATGGTTTCTATAGAAAATTTTTGGTACAAATGTTTTCTATAGAAAATTTTTGGTACAAATGTTTTCTATAGAAAATTTTTGGTACAAATGTTTTCTATAGAAAATTTTTGGTACAAATGTTTTCTATAGAAAATTTTTGGTACAAATGTTTTCTATAGAAAATTTTTGGTACAAATGTTTTCTATAGAAAATTTTTGGTACAAATGTTTTCTATAGAAAATTTTTGGTACAAATGTTTTCTATAGAAAATTTTTGGTACAAATGTTTTCTATAGAAAATTTTTGGTACAAATGTTTTCTATAGAAAATTTTTGGTACAAATGTTTTCTATAGAAAATTTTTGGTACAAATGTTTTCTATAGAAAATTTTTGGTACAAATGTTTTCTATAGAAAATTTTTGGTACAAATGTTTTCTATAGAAAATTTTTGGTACAAATGTTTTCTATAGAAAATTTTTGGTACAAATGTTTTCTATAGAAAATTTTTGGTACAAATGTTTTCTATAGAAAATTTTTGGTACAAAATTTTTCTATAGAAAATTTTTGATACAAAATTTTTCTATAGAAAATTTTTGGAACAAAATTTTTCTGTAGAAAATTTTTGGTACAAAATTTTTGGTACAAAATTTTTCTATAGAAAATTTTTGGTACAAAATTTTTCTATAGAAAATTTTTGGTACAAAATTTTTCTATAGAAAATTTTTGGTACAAAATTTTTCTATAGAAAATTTTTGGTACAAAATTTTTCTATAGAAAATTTTTGGTACAAAATTTTTCTATAGAAAATTTTTGGTACAAAATTTTTCTATAGAAAATTTTTGGTACAAAATTTTTCTATAGAAAATTTTTGGTACAAAATTTTTCTATAGAAAATTTTTGGTACAAAATTTTTCTATAGAAAATTTTTGGTACAAAATTTTTCTATAGAAAATTTTTGGTACAAAATTTTTCTATAGAAAATTTTTGTACAAAATTTTTCTATAGAAAATTTTTGGTACAAAATTTTTCTATAGAAAATTTTTGGTACAAAATTTTTCTATAGAAAATTTTTGGTACAAATGTTTTCTATAGAAAATTTTTGGTACAAATGTTTTCTATAGAAAATTTTTGGTACAAATGTTTTCTATAGAAAATTTTTGGTGCAAATGTTTTCTATAGAAAATTTTTGGTACAAATGTTTTCTATAGAAAATTTTTGGTACAAATGTTTTCTATAGAAAATTTTTGGTACAAATGTTTTCTATAGAAAATTTTTGGTACAAATGTTTTCTATAGAAAATTTTTGGTACAAATGTTTTCTATAGAAAATTTTTGGTACAAATGTTTTCTATAGAAAATTTTTGGTACAAATGTTTTCTATAGAAAATTTTTGGTACAAATGTTTTCTATAGAAAATTTTTGGTACAAATGTTTTCTATAGAAAATTTTTGGTACAAATGTTTTCTATAGAAAATTTTTGGTACAAATGTTTTCTATAGAAAATTTTTGGTACAAATGTTTTCTATAGAAAATTTTGGTACAAATGTTTTCTATAGAAAATTTTTGGTACAAATGTTTTCTATAGAAAATTTTTGGTACAAAATTTTTCTATAGAAAATTTTTGATACAAAATTTTTCTATAGAAAATTTTTGGAACAAAATTTTTCTGTAGAAAATTTTTGGTACAAAATTTTTCTATAGAAAATTTTTGGTACAAAATTTTTCTATAGAAAATTTTTGGTACAAAATTTTTCTATAGAAAATTTTTGGTACAAAAGTTTTCTATAGAAAATTTTTGGTACAAAAGTTTTCTATAGAAAATTTTTGGTACAAAAGTTTTCTATAGAAAATTTTTGGTACAAAAGTTTTCTATAGAAAATTTTTGGTACAAATGTTTTCTATAGAAAATTTTTGGTACAAAATTTTTCTATAGAAAATTTTTGGTACAAAATTTTTCTATAGAAAATTTTTGGTACAAAATTTTTCTATAGAAAATTTTTGGTACAAAATTTTGCTTAGAAAATTTTTGGTACAAAATTTTTGGTACAAAATTTTTCTATAGAAAATTTTTGGTACAAAATTTTTCTATAGAAAATTTTTGGTACAAAATTTTTCTATAGAAAATTTTTGGTACAAAATTTTTCTATAGAAAATTTTTGGTACAAAATTTTTCTATAGAAAATTTTTGGTACAAAATTTTTCTATAGAAAATTTTTGGTACAAAATTTTTCTATAGAAAATTTTTGGTACAAAATTTTTCTATAGAAAATTTTTGGTACAAAATTTTTCTATAGAAAATTTTTGGTACAAAATTTTTCTATAGAAAATTTTTGGTACAAAATTTTTCTATAGAAAATTTTTGGTACAAAATTTTTCTATAGAAAATTTTTGGTACAAAATTTTTCTATAGAAAATTTTTGGTACAAAATTTTTCTATAGAAAATTTTTGGTACAAAATTTTTCTATAGAAAATTTTTGGTACAAAATTTTTCTATAGAAAATTTTTGGTACAAAATTTTTCTATAGAAAATTTTTGGTACAAAATTTTTCTATAGAAAATTTTTGGTACAAATGTTTTCTATAGAAAATTTTTGGTACAAATGTTTTCTATAGAAAATTTTTGGTACAAATGTTTTCTATAGAAAATTTTTGGTGCAAATGTTTTCTATAGAAAATTTTTGGTACAAATGTTTTCTATAGAAAATTTTTGGTACAAATGTTTTCTATAGAAAATTTTTGGTACAAATGTTTTCTATAGAAAATTTTTGGTACAAATGTTTTCTATAGAAAATTTTTGGTACAAATGTTTTCTATAGAAAATTTTTGGTACAAATGTTTTCTATAGAAAATTTTTGGTACAAATGTTTTCTATAGAAAATTTTTGGTACAAATGTTTTCTATAGAAAATTTTTGGTACAAATGTTTTCTATAGAAAATTTTTGGTACAAATGTTTTCTATAGAAAATTTTTGGTACAAATGTTTTCTATAGAAAATTTTGGTACAAATGTTTTCTATAGAAAATTTTTGGTACAAATGTTTTCTATAGAAAATTTTTGGTACAAAATTTTTCTATAGAAAATTTTTGATACAAAATTTTTCTATAGAAAATTTTTGGAACAAAATTTTTCTGTAGAAAATTTTTGGTACAAAATTTTTCTATAGAAAATTTTTGGTACAAAATTTTTCTATAGAAAATTTTTGGTACAAAATTTTTCTATAGAAAATTTTTGGTACAAAAGTTTTCTATAGAAAATTTTTGGTACAAAAGTTTTCTATAGAAAATTTTTGGTACAAAAGTTTTCTATAGAAAATTTTTGGTACAAAAGTTTTCTATAGAAAATTTTTGGTACAAAAGTTTTCTATAGAAAATTTTTGGTACAAAATTTTTCTATAGAAAATTTTTGGTACAAAATTTTTCTATAGAAAATTTTTGGTACAAAATTTTTCTATAGAAAATTTTTGGTACAAAATTTTGCTTAGAAAATTTTTGGTACAAAATTTTGCTTAGAAAATTTTTGGTACAAAATTTTTCTATAGAAAATTTTTGGTACAAAATTTTTCTATAGAAAATTTTTGGTACAAAATTTTTCTATAGAAAATTTTTGGTACAAAATTTTGGTACAAAATTTTTCTATAGAAAATTTTTGGTACAAAATTTTTCTATAGAAAATTTTTGGTACAAAATTTTTCTATAGAAAATTTTTGGTACAAAATTTTTCTATAGAAAATTTTTGGTACAAAATTTTTCTATAGAAAATTTTTGGTACAAAATTTTTCTATAGAAAATTTTTGGTACAAAATTTTTCTATAGAAAATTTTTGGTACAAAATTTTTCTATAGAAAATTTTTGGTACAAAATTTTTCTATAGAAAATTTTTGGTACAAAATTTTTCTATAGAAAATTTTTGGTACAAAATTTTTCTATAGAAAATTTTTGGTACAAAATTTTTCTATAGAAAATTTTTGGTACAAAATTTTTCTATAGAAAATTTTTGGTACAAATGTTTTCTATAGAAAATTTTTGGTACAAATGTTTTCTATAGAAAATTTTTGGTACAAATGTTTTCTATAGAAAATTTTTGGTGCAAATGTTTTCTATAGAAAATTTTTGGTACAAATGTTTTCTATAGAAAATTTTTGGTACAAATGTTTTCTATAGAAAATTTTTGGTACAAATGTTTTCTATAGAAAATTTTTGGTACAAATGTTTTCTATAGAAAATTTTTGGTACAAATGTTTTCTATAGAAAATTTTTGGTACAAATGTTTTCTATAGAAAATTTTTGGTACAAATGTTTTCTATAGAAAATTTTTGGTACAAATGTTTTCTATAGAAAATTTTTGGTACAAATGTTTTCTATAGAAAATTTTTGGTACAAATGTTTTCTATAGAAAATTTTGGTACAAATGTTTTCTATAGAAAATTTTTGGTACAAATGTTTTCTATAGAAAATTTTTGGTACAAAATTTTTCTATAGAAAATTTTTGATACAAAATTTTTCTATAGAAAATTTTTGGAACAAAATTTTTCTGTAGAAAATTTTTGGTACAAAATTTTTCTATAGAAAATTTTTGGTACAAAATTTTTCTATAGAAAATTTTTGGTACAAAATTTTTCTATAGAAAATTTTTGGTACAAAAGTTTTCTATAGAAAATTTTTGGTACAAAAGTTTTCTATAGAAAATTTTTGGTACAAAAGTTTTCTATAGAAAATTTTTGGTACAAAAGTTTTCTATAGAAAATTTTTGGTACAAAAGTTTTCTATAGAAAATTTTTGGTACAAAAGTTTTCTATAGAAAATTTTTGGTACAAAATTTTTCTATAGAAAATTTTTGGTACAAAATTTTTCTATAGAAAATTTTTGGTACAAAATTTTTCTATAGAAAATTTTTGGTACAAAATTTTGCTTAGAAAATTTTTGGTACAAAATTTTGCTTAGAAAATTTTTGGTACAAAATTTTTCTATAGAAAATTTTTGGTACAAAATTTTTCTATAGAAAATTTTTGGTACAAAATTTTTCTATAGAAAATTTTTGGTACAAAATTTTTCTATAGAAAATTTTTGGTACAAAATTTTTCTATAGAAAATTTTTGGTACAAAATTTTTCTATAGAAAATTTTTGGTACAAAATTTTTCTATAAAAAATTTTTGGTACAAAATTTTTCTATAGAAAATTTTTGGTACAAAATTTTTCTATAGAAAGTTTTTGATACAAAATTTTTCTATAGAAAATTTTTGGTACAAAATTTTTCTATAGAAAATTTTTGGTACAAAATTTTTCTATAGAAAATGTTCCATGCTAAAATTTTTCTATAGGAAATTTAAGACTCTATTTTGTTTATATAAAAAAGGATACGGTATTACAAATTTTGTGTAGAAATTTTTTGGTACTAAAATACCTAAAAATATCGGTATTAAAATTATTCTAGTTTCAGTATTTATAATTTTTTATTCTAAATCTTTGGTAATTGTTATAATTTTCGATATAAAAATTTGTATATATTTGTCTATAAAAAATATTTATTAAAGAATATTAGTTTTTAAAGAATATTTTCAGAACTAAGATTTTTTTGGAAAAAATTTTTAGTATTCAAATTTATAGCTATTTTGCCTTAGTAGCCAACAAAGCAACAAAAAAAGTGTGGGAAATAAAGAAAAGATTAAACTGAAAAATGTTGTGCGCTCTGATGTTAGTCTTGGCGTTATGTTGTTATTTGTTGGACACAATAAATCATATTTATTCTGCCTCATAAATGCCTCTTAAATGAAGAGATGGCCTAACAAGCCATCGAAACGCGACAAGAAAAGGTTTGCCCACCATAATTTTTTTTTATCAAATTTTTCTATTGAAAATCTTTTCTACAAAAATTTGTCTGCAAAAATTTTCAGTATTTAAATTTTTTCTTTAAAAAATTCTTTGGTACTAAAATGTTGCTATAGAATTCTTTTAAGTCAAATTTTGGTATGAAAATCTTGTAGTATCTTTACAAAAAAATTAAATTCTCAGACCATTGGAAACGCTTCTACGGTTTAGTGTATTAAACTTCCACTAAGACGAGTTCCAAAGCAGTTTATTGATAGAAAGTTTCCATGAAGTAGGACACATAACACTATCTGTGTGGATAACCCTAATATACTGCCCAAAAAACTGTTGAAGTGTTCATAGTTTTGAACAACATTTCTGAAGAAAAAGTTGCTTATATTTAGGAAATTTTAGTATTAAAATGATGTTTATATTCGAACAAGCACAGAAAAACTTGTTCGAAATAATCTGATAAAAGTTGATCAGATTTGAACAATTTTTTTCATAAAAAATTGTTTCTATGTAACTTAGTTTTTTTTTCATAAAAAAGTTTAAAAATATTTTTTGTTTTTAAATTTACATTAAAATTATTATTAAAATAATTTTTTATGAGAACTAATTTAATGTAAAATGTTTTGGTTATTATTTGGAAATTGAAGTATGTTAAAAATTACACGAAATATTTTAATAAAAACTAGTTCTTATATGAACAACTTTATAGTTTTTTTGTATAGTTTTTCATAAATTTAAGTTTTTAAATTAATATTAAATTATATTGCAATTTCCAAAGAATATAACTAATTTTTATGAAACAAGAATTAAATATTAATTTAAATGTTTTCATTTACTACGAATTTTCAATTCAATAATTTTCCCACAAAAAAACAATAACTATTAAAAATATATTTCTAGGTATCCAACTGAAAATAAAACAACTTTTTTCGTATTTAAATAAATATCAATATTTTAATTAAAATTCAAGCTTTTCCAACTAGAACGAAATATTCGCAGCACTTATTGTTTTCCAAGGAAAAGTGCAGTTTTTCTTCTATTATTTTTCTTTTCTGTTGGCGGAGAATAACAAAAATCTTAATAAATATTTTTACTTCATTATTTTGTTCTTTCTTTTCAATAGCAGCTTTTTTGCTCTTAGACCGCAATTACCATAAGAATTTTCAGGGGGATAATTCATGGATCTCCTCGTCCCAAAACCACATTTTAAGCCACATTTTCTCTGGTTGGTTCGTTATAGTTCTAAACCCTCAAATTATTATTTAGTTTTATTACAACACAAAAGCCACTTAAAACTTTGTATTTTTCGATTGTTTTTTTTTTCGTTTTGGCGAATTTGTTTTTAGCAGAAATTTATAGGAATTTCAACACTTTGTACAATCTTTATTGTTGATTCAAATGAATAAATGAAAGCTATGTAAACTTTGCAGGAAGAATAGAAGCCAAGAATAACAGAGCAATAAAAGGGAATTTTTTCATCAACCACTAAAAGATATTCAATGACTTGGGAAAATTATAAAGAGAATCTTAAGAAGATTGCGGGAAATTTATTCAAATTTCCTTCCCTATGAGAAAAGGAAACCTTAGAAAAAGTCGATTATATATAAAGAAATGATGTTCACATATGACCAACTCTTCCTATAGAAAAGCTGATCACATTGAACAACATTTCTATAGGAAAAGTTGATCATATATGAACAACTTTTCTATAAAAAAAAGTTGATCATATATGAACAACTTTTCTATAGGAAAAGTTGATCATAAACGAACAACTTTTCTATAGGAAAAGTTGATCATATATGAACAACTTTTCTATAGGAAAAGTTGATCATATATGATACACGATTTCTATAGGAAAAGTTGATCATATATGAACAACTTTTCTATAGGAAAAGTTGATCATATATGATCAACGTTTTCTACAGAAAAGTTGATCATATATGAAAAACTTTTCTATAGGAAAAGTTGATCATATATGAACAACTTTTCTATAGGAAAAGTTGATCATATATGAACAACTTTTCTATAGGAAAAGTTGATCATATATGAACAACTTTTCCATAGGAAAAGTTGATCATATATGAACAACATTTCTATAGGAAAAGTTGATCATATATGAACAACTTTTCTATAGGAAAAGTTGATCATATATGAACAACTTTTCTATAGGAAAAGTTGATCATATATGAACAACTTTTCTATAGGAAAAGTTGATCATCTATAGGAAAAGTTCATCACATATGAACAACTTTTCTATAGGAAAAGTTGATCATATATGAACAACTTTTCTATAGGAAAAGTTGATCATATATGAACAACTTTTCTAAAGGAAAAGTTAATCATTATGAACAACTTTTCTATAGGAAAAGTTGATCATTATGAACAACTTTTCTATACGAAAAGTTGATCATATATGAACAACTTTTCTATAGGAAAAGTTGATCAGTTATGAACAACCTTTCTATAGGAAAAGTTGATCATTTATGAACAACTTTTCTATAGGAAAAGTTGATCATATATGAACAACTTTTCTATAGGAAAAGTTGATAATTTATAAACAACTTTTCTATAGGAAAAGTTGATCATTTATGAACAACTTTTCTATAGGAAAAGTTGATCAGTTATGAAAAACCTTTCTATAGGAAAAGTTGATCATTTATGAACAACTTTTCCATAGGAAAAGTTGACCATTTATGAACATTTTTTCCATAGGAAAAGTTGACCATTTATGAACAACTTTTCTATAGGAAAAGTTGATCATTTATGAACAACTTTTCTATAGAAAAAGTTGATCACTTATGAACAACTTTTCTATAGGAAAATTTGATCATTTATGAACAACTTTTCTATAGGAAAAGTTGATCATTTATGAACAATTTTTCTGTAGGAAAAGTTGATCATTTATGAACAATTTTTCTGTAGGAAAAGTTGATCATTTATGAACAACTTTTATATAGGAAAAGTTGATCATTTATGAACAACTTTTCTATAGGAAAAGTTGATCATTTATGAACAACTTTGCTATAGGAAAAGTTGATCATTTATGAACAACTTTTCTATAGGAAAAGTTGATCATTTATGAACAACTTTTCTATAGGAAAAGTTGATCTATAGGAAATGTTGATCATTTATGAACAACTTTTCTATAAGAAAAGTTAATCATTTATGAACAACTTTTCTGTAGGAAAAGTTGATCATTTATGAACAACTTTTCTGTAGGAAAAGTTGATCATTTATGAACAACTTTTCTATAGGAAAAGTTGATCATTTATGAACAACTTTTCTATAGGAAAAGTTGATCATTTATGAACAACTTTTCTATAGGAAAAGTTGATCATTTATGAACAACTTTTCTATAGGAAAAGTTGATCATATATGAACAACTTTTCTATAAAAAAAAGTTGATCATATATGAACAACTTTTCTATAGGAAAAGTTGATCATAAACGAACAACTTTTCTATAGGAAAAGTTGATCATATATGAACAACTTTTCTATAGGAAAAGTTGATCATATATGATAAACGTTTTCTACAGAAAAGTTGATCATATATGAAAAACTTTTCTATAGGAAAAGTTGATCATATATGAACAACTTTTCTATAGGAAAAGTTGATCATATATGAACAACTTTTCTATAGGAAAAGTTGATCATATATGAACAACTTTTCTATAGGAAAAGTTGATCATATATGAACAACTTTTCTATAGGAAAAGTTGATCATATATGAACAACTTTTCTATAGGAAAAGTTGATCATATATGAACAACTTTTCTATAGGAAAAGTTGATCATATATGAACAACTTTTCTATAGGAAAAGTTGATCATATATGAACAACATTTCTATAGGAAAAGTTGATCATATATGAACAACTTTTCTATAGGAAAAGTTGATCATATATGAACAACTTTTCTATAGGAAAAGTTGATCATATATGAACAACTTTTCTATAGGAAAAGTTGATCATCTATAGGAAAAGTTCATCACATATGAACAACTTTTCTATAGGAAAAGTTGATCATATATGAACAACTTTTCTATAGGAAAAGTTGATCATATATGAACAACTTTTCTAAAGGAAAAGTTAATCATTATGAACAACTTTTCTATAGGAAAAGTTGATCATTATGAACAACTTTTCTATACGAAAAGTTGATCATATATGAACAACTTTTCTATAGGAAAAGTTGATCATATACGAACAACTTTTCTATAGGAAAAGTTGATCATATACGAACAACTTTTCTATAGGAAAAGTTGATCATATATGAACAACTTTTCTATAGGAAAAGTTGATCATATATGAACAACTTTTCTATAGGAAAAGTTGATCAGTTATGAACAACCTTTCTATAGGAAAAGTTGATCATTTATGAACAACTTTTCCATAGGAAAAGTTGACCATTTATGAACAACTTTTCTATAGGAAAAGTTGATCATTTACGAACAACTTTTCTATAGAAAAAGTTGATCACTTATGAACAACTTTTCTATAGGAAAAGTTGATCATTTATGAACAACTTTTCTATAGGAAAAGTTGATCATTTATGAACAACTTTTCTATAGGAAAAGTTGATCATTTATGAACAACTTTTCTATAGGAAAAGTTGATCATTTATGAACAACTTTTCTATAGGAAAAGTTGATCATTTATGAACAACTTTTCTAAAGGAAAAGTTGATCATTTATAAACAATTTTTCTGTAGGAAAAGTTGATCATTTATGAACAACTTTTATATAGGAAAAGTTGATAATTTATGAACAACTTTTCTATAGGAAAAGTTGATCATTTATGAACAACTTTTTTATAGGAAAAGTTGATCATTTATGAACAACTTTTCTAAAGGAAAAGTTGATCATTTATAAACAACTTTTCTATTGGAAAAGTCGTTTATTTATAAACAACTTTTCTATAGGAAAAGTTGATCATATATGAACAACTTTTCTATTGGAAAAGTCGTTCATTTATAAACAACTTTTCTATAGGAAAAGTTGATCATATATGAACAACTTTTCTATAGGAAAAGTTGATAATTTATAAACAACTTTTCTATAGAAAAAGTTGATCATTTATGAACAACTTTTCTATAGGAAAAGTTGATCAGTTATGAACAACCATTCTATAGGAAAAGTTGATCATTTATGAACAACTTTTCCATAGGAAAAGTTGACCATTTATGAACAACTTTTCCATAGGAAAAGTTGACCATTTATGAACAACTTTTCTATAGGAAAAGTTGATCATTTATGAACAACTTTTCTATAGAAAAAGTTGATCACTTATGAACAACTTTTCTATAGGAAAATTTGATCATTTATGAACAACTTTTCTATAGGAAAAGTTGATCATTTATGAACAATTTTTCTGTAGGAAAAGTTGATCATTTATGAACAATTTTTCTGTAGGAAAAGTTGATCATTTATGAACAACTTTTATATAGGAAAAGTTGATCATTTATGAACAACTTTTCTATAGGAAAAGTTGATCATTTATGAACAACTTTGCTATAGGAAAAGTTGATCATTTATGAACAACTTTTCTATAGGAAAAGTTGATCATTTATGAACAACTTTTCTATAGGAAAAGTTGATCATTTATGAACAACTTTTCTATAGGAAATGTTGATCATTTATGAACAACTTTTCTATAGGAAAAGTTAATCATTTATGAACAACTTTTCTGTAGGAAAAGTTGATCATTTATGAACAACTTTTCTATAGGAAAAGTTGATCATTTATGAACAACTTTTCTATAGGAAAAGTTGATCATTTATGAACAACTTTTCTATAGGAAAAGTTGATCATTTATGAACAACTTTTCTATAGGAAAAGTTGATCATTTATGAACAACTTTTCTATAGGAAAAGTTGATCATTTATGAACAACTTTTCTATAGGAAAAGTTGATCATTTATGAACAACTTTTCTATAGGAAAAGTTGATCATTTATGAACAACTTTTCTATAGGAAAAGTTGATCATTTATGAACAACTTTTCTATAGGAAAAGTTGATCATTTCTGAACAACTTTTCTATAGGAAAAGTTGATCATTTATGAACAACTTTTCTATAGGAAAAGTTGATCATTTATGAACAACTTTTCTATAGGAAAAGTTCATCATTTATGAACAACTTTTCTATAGGAAAAGTTGATCATTTATGAACAACTTTTCTATAGGAAAAGTTGATCATTTATGAACAACTTTTCTATAGGAAAAGTTGATCATTTATGAACAACTTTTCTATAGGAAAAGTTGATCATTTATGAACAACTTTTCTATAGGAAAAGTTGATCATTTATGAACAACTTTTCTATAGGAAAAGTTGATCATTTATGAACAACTTTTCTATAGGAAAAGTTTATCATTTATGAACAACTTTTCTATAGGAAATGTTGATCATTTATGAACAACTTTTCTAAGGAAATGTTGATCATTTATGAACAACTTTTCTATAGGAAAGATTGATCATTTATGAACAACTTTTCTAAAGGGAAAGTTGATCATTTATTAGCAACTTTCCTATAGGAAAAGTTGGTCATTTATGAACAACTTTTCTATAGGAAAAGTTGATCATCTATGAACAACTTTTCTATAGGAAAAGTTGATCATTTATGAACAACTTTTCTATAGGAAAAGTTGATCATTTATGAATAACTTTTCTATAGGAAAAGTTGATCATTTATGAACAACTTTTCTATAGAAAAAGTTGATCATTTATGAACAACTTTTCTATAGGAAAAGTTGATCATTTATGAACAACTTTTCTATAGGAAAAGTTGATCATTTGTGAACAACTTTTCTGTAGGAAAAGTTGATTATTTATGAACAACTTTTCTATAGGAAAAGTTGATCATTTATGAACAACTTTTCTATAGGAAAAGTTGATCATTTATGAACAACTTTTCTATAGGAAAAGTTGATCATTTATGAACAACTTTTCTATAGGAAAAGTTGATCATTTATGAACAACTTTTCTATAGGAAAAGTTGATCATTTATGAACAACTTTTCTATATTAAAAGTTGATCATTTATGAACAACTTTTCTATAGGAAATGTTGATCATTTATGAACAACTTTTCTATAGGAAAGATTGATCATTTATGAACAACTTTTCTATAGGAAAGATTGATCATTTATGAACAACTTTTCTAAAGGAAAAGTTGATCATTTATTAGCAACTTTCCTATAGGAAAAGTTGGTCATTTATGAACAACTTTTCTATAGGAAAAGTTGATCATCTATGAACAACTTTTCTATAGGAAAAGTTGATCATTTATGAACAACTTTTCTATAGGAAAAGTTGATCATTTATGAACAACTTTTCTATAGGAAAAGTTGATCATTTATGAACAACTTTTCTATAGGAAAAGTTGATCATTTATGAACAACTTTTCTATAGGAAAAGTTAATCATTTATGAACAACTTTTCTATAGGAAAAGTTGATCATTTATGAACAACTTTTCTATAGGAAAAGTTGATCATTTATGAACAACTTTTCTATAGGAAAAGTTGATCATTTATGAACAACTTTTCTATAGGAAATGTTGATCATTTATGAACAACTTTTCTATAGGAAAGATTGATCATTTATGAACAACTTTTCTAAAGGAAAAGTTGATCATTTATTAGCAACTTTCCTATAGGAAAAGTTGGTCATTTATGAACAACTTTTCTATAGGAAAAGTTGATCATCTATGAACAACTTTTCTATAGGAAATGTTGATCATTTATGAACAACTTTTCTAAGGAAATGTTGATCATTTATGAACAACTTTTCTATAGGAAAAGTTGATCATTTATGAACAATTTTTCTATAGGAAAAGTTGATCATTTATGAACAACTTTTCTATAGGAAAAGTTGATCATTTATGAACAACTTTTCTATAGGAAAAGTTGATCATTTATGAACAACTTTTCTATAGGAAAAGTTGATCATTTATGAACAACTTTTCTATAGGAAAAGTTGATCATTTATGAACAACTTTTCTATAGGAAAAGTTGATCATTTATGAACAACTTTTCTATAGGAAAAGTTGATCATTTATGAACAACTTTTCTATAGGAAAAGTTGATCATTTATGAACAACTTTTCTATAGGAAAAGTTGATCATTTATGAACAACTTTTCTATAGGAAAAGTTGATCATTTATGAACAACTTTTCTATAGGAAAAGTTGATCATTTATGAACAACTTTTCTATAGGAAAAGTTGATCATTTATGAACAACTTTTCTATAGGAAAAGTTTATCATTTATGAACAACTTTTCTATAGGAAATGTTGATCATTTATGAACAACTTTTCTAAGGAAATGTTGATCATTTATGAACAACTTTTCTATAGGAAAGGTTGATCATTTATGAACAACTTTTCTAAAGGAAAAGTTGATCATTTATTAGCAACTTTCCTATAGGAAAAGTTGGTCATTTATGAACAACTTTTCTATAGGAAAAGTTGATCATCTATGAACAACTTTTCTATAGGAAAAGTTGATCATTTATGAACAACTTTTCTATAGGAAAGATTGATCATTTATGAATAACTTTTCTATAGGAAAAGTTGATCATTTATGAACAACTTTTCTATAGAAAAAGTTGATCATTTATGAACAACTTTTCTATAGGAAAAGTTGATCATTTATGAACAACTTTTCTATAGGAAAAGTTGATCATTTGTGAACAACTTTTCTGTAGAAAAAGTTGATTATTTATGAACAACTTTTCTATAGGAAAAGTTGATCATTTATGAACAACTTTTCTATAGGAAAAGTTGATCATTTATGAACAACTTTTCTATAGGAAAAGTTGATCATTTATGAACAACTTTTCTATAGGAAAAGTTGATCATTTATGAACAACTTTTCTATAGGAAAAGTTGATCATTTATGAACAACTTTTCTATAGGAAAAGTTGATCATTTATGAACAACTTTTCTATATTAAAAGTTGATCATTTATGAACAACTTTTCTATAGGAAATGTTGATCATTTATGAACAACTTTTCTATAGGAAAGATTGATCATTTATGAACAACTTTTCTATAGGAAAGATTGATCATTTATGAACAACTTTTCTAAAGGAAAAGTTGATCATTTATTAGCAACTTTCCTATAGGAAAAGTTGGTCATTTATGAACAACTTTTCTATAGGAAAAGTTGATCATCTATGAACAACTTTTCTATAGGAAAAGTTGATCATTTATGAACAACTTTTCTATAGGAAAAGTTGATCATTTATGAACAACTTTTCTATAGGAAAAGTTGATCATTTATGAACAACTTTTCTATAGGAAAAGTTGATCATTTATGAACAACTTTTCTATAGGAAAAGTTGATCATTTATGAACAACTTTTCTATAGGAAAAGTTAATCATTTATGAACAACTTTTCTATAGGAAAAGTTGATCATTTATGAACAACTTTTCTATAGGAAAAGTTGATCATTTATGAACAACTTTTCTATAGGAAAAGTTGATCATTTATGAACAACTTTTCTATAGGAAATGTTGATCATTTATGAACAACTTTTCTATAGGAAAGATTGATCATTTATGAACAACTTTTCTAAAGGAAAAGTTGATCATTTATTAGCAACTTTCCTATAGGAAAAGTTGGTCATTTATGAACAACTTTTCTATAGGAAAAGTTGATCATCTATGAACAACTTTTCTATAGGAAAAGTTGATCATTTATGAACAACTCTCCTAGCATTATGAGAAACTTTTCTATAGGAATAGTTGATCATTTATGACAAACTTTTCTATAGGAAAAGTAGATCAAATATGAACATTTTTTTTATAGGAAAAGTTGATTATTTATGAACACCTCTTCTATGGGAAAAGTTTACTAAGGTTTCACAAGAACTTCAGTTGTTCCCTTTTTCTTTGTTTCACTATTTTTATTTCTTATATTTTTTTCCATTTAAAGATTTTCTTATCACAATTCATATGCCTTCAAGTTCACTATCATCGTCACAAGTCCTCAAATATTCACGTTTTATCTCATTTAATTTAGCGTCATGTTCTCATTGTTTTTTCCATATTTCATCTTTTACCACTTGCCTCTGCCTGTATTTGTATGTGTTTTTCTATGTTTATTCTAGATGTTTTTCCTGTTTT
Source organism: Stomorhina lunata (assembly GCA_933228675.1). Classification (NCBI taxonomy): domain Eukaryota; kingdom Metazoa; phylum Arthropoda; class Insecta; order Diptera; family Rhiniidae; genus Stomorhina; species Stomorhina lunata. Next base: position 330,058 of record CAKOFX010000002.1, on the reverse strand, counting down.
GAATGTATTCGTTTGCTATTGTTGTTTGACAATTTTTTTTAGTTTCACTTGCAGAAGAAAGCAGTTGAAAGGGCTTATTGTCAGTATTGTTAAACTGTAACATGATTGCCATGTTACTATATATGTATTTCTAAAACTTTTCTGTTGCTATATATTTCCATAACTTTTACAGTGGGAATTATAAGTTGGTGGTTGAAATGTTTCATATGCCATGTTAAGTTATATTTGTAGTTAGTTTGTCAGCTTTTTTTTTTATCAGTATTCAAGTTTGTTCAGGCTGAATGCACTAGTCGTCTGAATCTTTTAGACTTCTTGAGAACACTTTTATACTCATGGAATTAGTCTAAAACTTTAGACTAGGAGTTAGTCTAAGAAAAGAAGATTTTGTTTTGAATACCTGTAACGTTGTTATATGATATATAAATATGTATATTCTTTCAAGAGTTACTTTGAAGTTGATGCTGGATATATCTGCAGTTGTTTGAGAACTTAATTTTTTTTTTTCAAAATAAACATTTGAAATATTCTTCACTCTCCTACACTATCTTATTTGTTTTCTTTTCGAATCAAGAACACCCTTAATTATGTTTCACTATTGTCGATTATTTTTTTGCATATGTTTGCAACTTTGTTTTCTGTTCTGTCATATGTGCCAGTTGTATTAGACTTATTGCATATTTATGGAAATTTGTTTTACAATTTTACGTTGTCATTCTTGTTCTTTGTTGCATAAGTTTTCAAGTTTGAAATTTTTTTTTGTACTGACAAATATAAATAGTCAAATTCGAATAGGTACAGTTGCCTATACCCATATTAACATGAATGTTCCTCCTGCTGACACTGGAACTACTGCTGCAGAAGAAGATGAAATGACCTTTTTTCATATCATAAATTTCGATTATTATTTGAACTGTTTAGTTTACTGGCTATGTATCATATTTTCTGGACTAAGACACAAGAAATACTGGTCAATATAATTATATTATAAACAAGTAGGAAAGTGCTTCACAACTAAGTCAACATATTAACATTTTGTCATCATATTAATATTTTCTCCAAAATTTTATATTCAAGCTCAATTTCTTCTTTGGGGGTTATTTAGCATCTAGGGTCAAAATATAGAAATTTGATTACAGTTTGTAAAAAATTATGCGTTCAAGAAAGAAACATCAAATTATCATTTCCTGAGACATAGACTAACACATAGACTAAGACGTAGACTGGGACATAGACTAGGACATAAACTAAGACGTCGCTAATACCTAGACTACGACATAGATTGAGACATAGAGTAAGACATAGACTAAGACATAGACTAAGACAAAGACTAAGACAAAGACTAAGACAAAGACTAAGACATAGACTAAGACAAAGAGTAAGACATAGACTAAGACATAGACTAAGACATATACTAAGACATAGACTAAGACATAGACTAAGACAAAGAATAAGACATAGACTAAGACATAGACTAAGACATAGACTAAGACATAGACTAAGACATAGACTAAGACATAGACTAAGACATAGACTAAGACATAGACTAAGACATAGACTAAGACATAGACTAAGACATAGACTAAGACATAGACTAAGACATAGACTAAGACATAGACTAAGACATAGACTAAGACATAGACTAAGACATAGACTAAGACATAGACTAAGACATAGACTAAGACATAGACTAAGACATAGACTAAGACATAGACTAAGACATAGACTAAGACATAGACTAAGACATAGAATAAGACATGGACTAAGAAATAGACTAAGACGCAGAATAAGACATAGACTAAGTTATAGACAAAGACATATACATAGACTAAGACATAGACTAAGACATAGACTAAGACATAGACTAAGACATAGACTAAGACATAGACTAAGACATAGACTAAGACATAGACTAAGACATAGACTAAGACATAGACTAAGACATAGACTAAGACATAGACTAAGACATAGAATAAGACATGGACTAAGACATAGACTAAGACATAGACTAAGACATAAACTAAGACATAGACTAAGAGATAGAATAAGACATAGACTAAGACATAGACTAAGACATAGACTAAGACATAGACTAAGACATAGACTAAGACATAGACTAAGACATAGACTAAGACATAGACTAAGACATAGACTAAGACATAGACTAAGACATAGACTAAGACATAGACTAAGACATAGACTAAGACATAGACTAAGACATAGACTAAGACATAGACTAAGACATAGACTAAGACATAGACTAAGACATAGACTAAGACATAGACTAAGACAGAGACTAAGACATAGACTAAGACATACACTAAGACGTAGACTAAGACGTAGAATAAGACGTAGAATAAGACATATACTTTAAATGGAAATTGAAAATCAATATCAATTTGTGCTTCGGTCCATTTGCCGAATTGGCTCTGGTGTATGTCGATTCCTAATGAAATTTCGCAATTAAGGTCCATTTCAATTTTCTTTTTTTTATCAGAGGAGTGTATGTTTGATAATTTTACTTCTCTTTATCAATGTATCGTCTTCCTTTTTATTGTGTAAACATCGACAAAGACGTACTTAAAGAAATATCTAGATCTAGATGTGGGCTAGGATGCTTTTGATATAAATAATAAATCAGATATAGACATAGATAAAGAAATGATCTAAAAATGTATCATTTTCTAAGAAGTAAGTGTTTAAAACATTATTTACTTATTTAAAAAATAAAAAAATAAAAAATTATTGACTATCCTTAATTGTTCTGGCTTATATTCTAAACAACTTTTGTTTTTACAACAAATTTGAATAAAGTCTTCTAAGCTTAGATATTCCATTTAGTTGTGAGTAAAACATTCCAAATGTAATACAACATGAGCTAAGGTTGTTAGGGCCTTAATTGAGTTGCAATTGAATTGAATGAAACATTTTCTGAACATGTAAATATTTTTCTAAATAAAACACAAATTTCGAACAAACCTTTGGTGTATCAAGAATGAAAAAAAAGGAGCAACACAATACATTTAATTTTATATAAGGAAATTTGTATTATGTTGTAAGCCATGTTAACAATAATTGTTCAAGATTAAGCCAATGAATACCAACATCATACCAATAATTATTTTTGTGCTTCATTAAGACTCTTGTTTTTTTGTAACAATAAAAAAACAAATTTCATATGAATTCCCAAATCAATACAATTGTTGTGCTAAATCCATGATAATTTATATGATATGACTTTTATGTGTTGTTGCCTGCCAGAACTTGAAAATGTATATTTTCAAAAATTAAATACATTTTTAAAGTTTAACATATGCAGAAGAAACTTCTGTGGGGTTCTTTAGGAATTTTCAAAATAAAAGGAAATTTAAATACAAAAGCCGCCACTTGATTTAATGTTTATTCCCAACTTGACTCATATTCAATATAAAATTCTTAAAAAGAAAAAAACGAAATTCATGCAGACTCTTTGTGGATCAAATAGATTCATTGTGTGTTATGTATACGAATAATATTAAAACAAACAAATTGAAATGAAAACTGAAATTGAAATAAATTCCTGTCTAAGAATAGACTTTTCCCCTAACTATAATGTCTGCAACTTAGTTTTGTTTCAGTTTTTTTTTTTTCACAAAAATTTTTAAGGGGGAAAATTTAAACATATTAAGATAATAGAATTATATTGAAAAATATACTGAATTTGAATGAAATCATTGACGAAACTCAAGAGGCTAAGGGAAACGGAAGAGTGAGCATAAAAGTAAAGTTTCAGTTTAAAAAAGTTGGAAATTTGGAAAGAGATTTCAAATAAAATATTCACATTAAAGTGATTAATTGTATTATAATCTAATTAAGTGATTAGCATTATTTTGTCATAAGATTAAGTGTGAAATTATTTTAATATAGTTTATTTGAATGTAAAACTAAGTTTTATCTGCTCCCACGATCTTGCAACACCAGAGGAAAATGATAAATTTAAACTTAGACAAAGACATTTATTTGGACATAAGCTAAGATATACACTAAAGCATAGAAAAAGAAAAAATTGAATAAGATACAGACATAGACATAGATAAAGACATAGACTAAGACAATGACTAAGACATAGACTAAGACATAGACTTAGACATAGCATTAGACATAGACATAGACTAAGACATAGACTTAGACATAGACTAAGACATACAATGAGAAGTAGACTAAGACATGACTAAGACATAGACTAAGACATAGACTAAGACATAGACTAAGACATAGACTAAGACATAGACTAGGACATAGACTAAGACATAGACTAAGACATAGACTAAGACATAGACTAAGACATAGACTAAGACATAGACTAAGACATACAATGAGAAGTAGACTAAGACATGACTAAGACATAGACTAAGACATAGACTAAGACATAGACTAAGACATAGACTAAGACATAGACTAAGACAAAGACTAAGACATAGACTAAGACATAGACTAAGACATAGACTAAGACATAGACTAAGACATAGACTAAGACATAGACTAAGACATAGACTAAGACATAGACTAAGACATAGACTAAGACATAGACTAAGACATAGACTAAGACATAGACTAAGACATAGACTAAGACATAGACTAAGACATAGACTAAGACATAGACTAAGACATAGACTAAGACATAGACTAAGACATAGACTAAGACATAGACTAAGACATAGACTAAGACAAAGACTAAGACATAGACTAAGACATAGACTAAGACATAGACTAAGACATAGACTAAGACATAGACTAAGACATAGACTAAGACATAGACTAAGACATAGACTAAGACATAGACTAAGACATAGACTAAGACATAGACATAGACATAGACATAGACATAGACATAGACATAGACATAGACATAGACATAGACATAGACATAGACATAGACATAGACATAGACATAGACATAGACATAGACATAGACATAGACATAGACTTAGACATAGACATAGACTAAGACATAGACTAAGACATAGACTAAGACATAGACTAAGACATAGACTAAGACATAGACTAAGACATAGACTAAGACATAGACTAAGACATAGACTAAGACATGGACTAAGACATAGACTAAGACATAGACTAAGACATAGACTAAAACATAGACTAAGACATAGACTAAGACATAGACTAAGACATAGACTAAGACATAGACTAAGACATAGACTAAGACATAGACTAAGACATAGACTAAGACATAGACTAAGACATAGACTAAGACATAGACTAAGACATAGACTAAGACATAGACTAAGACATAGACTAAGACATAGACTAAGACATAGACTAAGACATAGACTAAGACATAGACTAAGACATAGACTAAGACATAGACTAAGACATAGACTAAGACATAGGCTAAGACATAGACTAAGACATAGATTAAGACATAGACTAAGACATAGACTAAGACATAGACTAAGACATAGACTAAGACATAGACTAAGATATAGACTAAGACATAGACTAAGACATAGACTAAGACATAGACTAAGACATAGACTAAGACATAGACTAAGACATAGACTAAGACATAGACTAAGACATAGACTAAGACATAGACTAAGACATAGACTAAGACATAGACTAAGACATAGACTAAGATATAGACTAAGACATAGACTAAGACATAGACTAAGATAAACTAAGACATAGACTAAGACATAGACTAAGACATAGACTAAGACATAGACTAAGACATAGACTAAGACATAGACTAAGACATAGACTAAGACATAGACTAAGACATAGACTAAGACATAGACTAAGACATAGACTAAGACATAGACTAAGACATAGACTAAGACATAGACTAAGACATAGACTAAGACATAGACTAAGACATAGACTAAGACATAGACTAAGACATAGACTAAGACATAGACTAAGACATAGACTAAGACATAGACTAAGACATAGACTAAGACATAGACTAAGACATAGACTAAGACATAGACTAAGACATAGACTAAGACATAGACTAAGACATAGACTAAGACATAGACTAAGACATAGACTAAGACATAGACTAAGACATAGACTAAGACATAGACTAAGACATAGACTAAGACATAGACTAAGACATAGACTAAGACATAGACTAAGACATAGACTAAGACATAGACTAAGACATAGACTAAGACATAGACTAAGACATAGACTAAGACATAGACTAAGACATAGACTAAGACATAGACTAAGACATAGACTAAGACATAGACTAAGACATAGACTAAGACATAGACTAAGACATAGACTAAGACATAGACTAAGACATAGACTAAGACATAGACTAAGACATAGACTAAGACATAGACTAAGACATAGACTAAGACATAGACTAAGACATATACTAAGACATAGACTAAGACATAGACTAAGACATAGACTAAGACATAGACTAAGACATAGACTAAGACATAGACTTAGACATAGACTAAGACATAGACTAAGACATAGACTAAGACATAGACTAAGACATAGACTAATACATAGACTAAGACATAGACTAAGACATAGACTAAAACATAGACTAAGACATAGACTAAGACATAGACTAAGACATAGACTAAGACATAGACTAAGACATGGACTAAGACATGGACTAAGACATAGACTAAGACATGGACTAAGACATAGACTAAGACATAGACTTAGATATACAATGAGAAATAGAATAAGACAAGATAGACAATAAGACATAGACTGAAATAAGCTGGGACTAGAACATAGGCTAAATTGATTATGATTAAGACTAAGACACAGAACAAGAGGTAGACTAAGACCTTGTTTAAGATAGAGACTAAGATGAAGCCTTAGACATAGACTTAGGTATATACTAAAACATTTATAAAGACGTTGTCTAGGACATAGACTAAGATATAGGTATACACACAGACTAATACTTATACTAATACTACAAACTTCGGGGCTCGATCTAATATGTATTTAGTATTGCTTCATGAAGCCAATCGAATGTTTGTCTGCACAATTTCATGCATTTTGCCAAAAAGTTGGTTCATCTGAGCGTATGATTATTATTCATTAATTTCTAAACACTCATACGTCATGTTATACTCATTCAATAGATTTTTTTTATAAAATGCTAAATGTAAAGTCGTAGTAATAGTATTTAGTAAGAATTTGAAGTTTGAAAATTTTATGTAGTTCTATGCAATATCATTTGTGTATGTAACTGCAATGCCAAAACATAATTTTTAAAATATATTTTTGGTATGGAAATTACTTTATGTGAAGTATAGTTTATGGGAAATTTTAATCTAGATTAAATATGTTCTTTCTTTTCCCAATTCTAACAATGCTGACGTAAGGTACATTTGTTTTTTTTTTTACTTTAAAAGAACATCCATAACAAACTATTTAAATCCAATGTTGATTGAAATGGAAAAAATAGAAAACCAGAAATATGTAGATACAAACAAATCATTTTGAATGATTTCGATAAATACCAAAACCTATATGAACATACAAAACATACATACATATGTAGATTTGTGAATATGTATTTTTATTTTTCACATTATTCACAATTTGCTTTTATATGAAGTGCATTCGACTGATGCATGAACATCAGAGTAGAAAAATCTTCAATTTAGATATCAATTGTTATTTCGCACTAAATACGAAAGTGTTGATTTTCAATTTGAAATTTTATACACTCACACTTAACAGATGAGCTAAAACAGCAAAATAAGCAAATAATTTTAAAGAGACTTATATTATCTGTAGCACTTGTATTTAATTTGTTTAACATGAAAAATTTGTCAAATTAAATTATATATCTGGTTTTATCAACTTTATTTCCCAAATTATTTTGTTATGGTATATTTCATGGAAGACTAAATATATAAATAACAGCTATTTTTAACATAACATCATCAGTTTTAAAGTCTATACAAAACACAGAAAATACAAAATAGTCATGAAGGGCCACAAAGTTTTAAGTTTATATTAAATTCAACTACTGCCACAATAATATTTTTTACGTAGTTATTGCTTTTAATTTATTTTCCGTTTTCTTTTGAATTTCATTTTCATTTGACTTTTATTGTAGCTGTAAAATTTAAATTAAATTTAATAACATTTTTCTCGCTTCCATAGACAGACAAAATATTCTTATGTTATCAACTTGAAACTTAATGGCTCTGCTGAAAAACAAAAATCTGAAGTTTTCTTGTGGAATATTATTTTTAGTTTATGTGCCATAATTTAACTTATTTTCACTTGAATTTCTTATGTATAAATGTTTGTTTAAAAATTTTATTCTTTTTTTGTTATATTTCATTTTTTATTTGATATTTATTTTGTTATATAAAAATGAATATTAAAAGTAATTGTATATTTTTTGAGAGTGTTATATGGTAATGAACATGTGTTTCTTTAATGTTAAAATTTCTAGAAAAGATTATAGAATTTTAACAAGAATATTTTGGAATATTATACATTTATCGCTTTAAAATGTCAATCAAATTGTAGTTGCTTGTCATATATTTTAGAAAGTCAGTAAAAATTTTCAATGGATTGAGCTTATATTTAACGAATTTTTTAGAGAATATAATATGGCCCCCTTCTGTACTTGGTTGAAAAGCTCAAAAATCGTTTTTGAGTCACCGGCACAAATATGAAATTTGAGTTCAATTTTCTGTCGGCTATAGATGGTGTTAATAGTTTGAAGATCGGGGAAGTATCTCTTACATCGTTTTAGAAAGATGAGGCACTTGAACGCTTCTTTTGACACATGCAAAATGCGGTTATATTAACGAACATACTTTTATATACCCAGAACATCAAAAGCATCTGATTTCTCGTCATTACTCCACCCTTGAATACAGTTAAAGTAAACAGTACTTGGACAAAATTACCGCATTCCAAATCGACTGAAAACTCCGACTTTTAAGCAAATATTGCGTAATGTACCTTAGGAATTTTCGAAATAATTTATTTTGCAAAAAGCTAAATGAATTTTAATATATAAACATATCCGTTTGTTGGTCAAAACATTTGGTTTAAATGAAAATCAATACCATAGAAAAACAAGTAAGAAAGCGCTATAGTCGGTCAAGCCGACCATACGATACCCTTCACCACTAAGGTCAAAGGTGTTATTTTTCCTGTATAAAGACAAATATTTGCTAAATTTTGCCATCATACAAACATTTTCTCAAAACGTATATATTCAACCTGTTTCCGTCATTTGGACTTATATGAGAGCTAGGGTCAAATGTGGACCGATTATCTCGAAATTTGGCAAGTTGATTACGGTTGTTACAAAAATTATGTATGCAAAAAATAAACTCAAAATTTTCATAATCTTTAGATTTACGAGCGTTTTAGTGATTTTTTGTCTCATTTAGTGCGTTTTTGAAGAAGAGTTTGTATGGGAGCTATGGTCAAATGTGGACCAATTTTAACGAAAGTTGATACAGTGATTTAAGTTTACATAAGCAGTATTTAATTTAAATTTCATGAAAAAATATTGATATTTGTGGCCAATATAGCAATTCCGGGAAGTGGGACCTATGGGAGGTACCATAAATAATGGACCAATTTTGACCAATTTCAACAGCTATGGCTCCATTATCAAAAAAATTATCTATGCCAAATTTCATCAAATTATCTTTAGAATTGCGACCTGTAGTTTGATTACAAGGTTTACATGGGGGTCCAGCCAGCTAAATCGACTCAAAAAGTGATTCTAAGTCTATTGGTATACTAAAAGGTGGGTCTAAGACAAATATTTCTATGCGTTACAAACATCAGCACAAACTTATAATACCCTTTCCACCTATGGTGGTGAAGGGTATAAATATAAGGAAGATCGTCAGCTGATGCACTAAAATACGTACATGAAATTAAAGCTTTTTTGAATAAAAAGGAATGCTTTTTGCACTCAAAATTTTGTTTGAAAAATTCCGCGAAATTTTGAATGAAAGGACTGTTCTAAATTGCACACATAAAATGTTATTTCTTTTTAATATTTTAACATCATTTTGATGTCAAAACACTTTTTATTTTTTACAAACTGAAAATTTTTTTATTTTGTTTTCCTTCGACATTCTATTTTTTTGGTTTTTGCTTAATTTATATTGAACAAGTAGGGCTGCAATTTTTGGTATTAAAAAAAAATTAATGAAATTTAAAATAAAAAAATGTTTATACATTTTAATTATAGGGAATTTACACTAGCCTAAAATCTAGTAGATTTGATTTCAAATCTCAATCAAAATCTAGATCGTTTAGACTACATTTTTTGATGTTAGCTAGATTCTATTTTTACAAGAGAATTAGTTGACTGGTATAAAATGAAAAAATATATTTTCAAATTATGTTTGATGCTTAATTTATTTTTCTTCCTCAATTATTTTTTTTCCATTTTTTATTCAAATTTAGTTTAATTATTATATTTAATTATTTTTTCGGTACTTTTTTCTTTTGTTTTGATTTATTTTCAATTTATATGTCATTTTGATTTACACAGCGTGGTATTTTTTAGTACTTTTTGGAAGAAAAACATGGTTGCATCATTAAGTACTACTAGATTTTAAGTAGATTTTGCCAAAATCTACTTAATAACTAGATTTTTTTTTGTATGGGAAATCTAGTCGAAATCAACTAGATTTTGAACAAAATCTCGTAAATACTAGATTTCGAGGTAATGTAAATGCCTTATTATCCTAGAATCAAGTAAAACTCATTCTACACCTTTAAAAATGGAGTTCTCAAGAAAATTTCTCAAAATTACGGAAAAATCTTGAACAAAATGTTCGTCCCATAATATCATATTTATTTCCTTCACCACCACAGGTGGAAAGGGTATTATAAGTTTGTGCTTTTAGTATACCAATAGGCTTAGAATCACTTTCTGAGCCGATTTAGGGATGTCCGTCCGTCCGTCCTTCTAGTTGGCTGGACCCCCATGTAAACCTTGTAATCAAACTACAGGTCGCAATTCTAAAGATAATTTGATGAAATTTATTACAGATCATTTTTTTGATAATGGGACCATGGCTATTGAAATTCATCAAAAGCGGTCGATTATTTATGATACCTCCGATAGGTCCCACTATCCGGAATTGATATATTGGCCACAAATATCAATATCTTTTCATGAAATTTTAAACAAATATTGCTTATGTAAACTAAAATCACCGTACCAAATCGGCCCACATTTGACTATAGCTCCCATATAAATTCTTCTTTAAAAACGCACTATATGAGACAAAAATCACTAAAACGCTCGTAAATCTGAAGATAATGAGAATTTTGAGTTTATTTTTTGCATTCGTAATTATTATTATTGTAAACTGTAATCCACTTGCTAAATTTCGAGAAAATCGGTCCACATTTGACCCTAGCTCTCATATAATCCAAATACAGAAGTTTTTGAAAAAATGTTTGTATGATGGCCAAATTTAGCCAATATTTGTCTTTATACAGGAAAAAGAATAGCTTTGACCTTAGTGGTGAAGGGTATCGTATGGTCGGTCTTGACCGACTATAGCACTTTCTTGCTTGTTTTTTTGTGCCACTGTTTGTATTCATTAAGAAAAGTAAAAGCTCTTTTTAGGCTTATCGATTCCATTATACTGATCAGTTCTTTTGACATTTACCAGGTGTACTTTGACATTTCGTTGGCTTTCTAGGAATTTATTTGTTCTTTGATCAATACTATCAGCGGACTTTTGAAAAATTAGTCATGTTAAATATTTAGATTATCCTAAAAGTATGTTACACAAATGTTTTAAAAATATCTTATTTATTGAATGCGGAAATTTGGCCCCTGTTACTGGCTTTTGCGTAGTAACAGGGACAAAAATTTGACTTGAAATTTGACTTTAAATTTCTGAAAAACAACAATAGCTACATATGAATATTTTTTTGAAGTTATAAAGCTTTTTTTACTGTATATGTAAAACAATTTCAAAAATTTCAAAAAGGAAACTCAACTAACCTTTTTATACCCACCATCAAAACGAATGGGCGATACATTGAGATTGTCATTCCGTTTATAATTTCCGTACGACGAAATCGGTTCACATTTAGTTAGAGCTCCCGTATAACCCTGCCCCGGGAATCATATTTATGCTGATAAATTGAATATAATTGTAATGCGTGTTTTTTTTAGAGGTATAGAACTTCGAATTGAAATAAAACACAAGAAAATCGTTTTAATGTCCATCAATTTGGCTTTATTGGAAGGATAATTTTATGCCATTAATGTTTAAATATGATTTCGGGCATGTGGCCGCCGCGGCTGGCTCGAATAAAGCCAATTCTACAGGTCCAATTTTCAACTACTTTTTCGGGCATATGGGGCCGTATGTTGGCAATAACGCCACGAATGTTGGCTTCCAAGTCCCCTAACGTTTCTGGTTTGTTGGCGTAGACGAGCGACTTCACATATCCCCAAAGAAAATAATCCAGTGGTGTCAAATCGCACGATCTTGGTGGCCAATTGACAGGTCCATTCCGCGAAATTATGCGCTCATCGAATGTTTCCTTCAATAAATGAATTGTGACGAGCGCTGTGTGGCATGTAGCGCCGTATTGTTGGAACCACAACTCTTCCACATTCATGCCATCCAATTGGGGAACAAAATAGTCGGTTATCATGGCTCTATACCGGTCTCCATTTATGGTAACTGACTCTCCAGCATTATTTCGGAAGAAGTATGGCCCAGTGACTCCACCAGCACATAGAGCACACCAAACAGTCAGTTTTTGTGGATGTAATGGCGTCTCAAGGGTCTCATGTGGATTCTTCTTCCAAATGCGGCAATTTTGCTTGTTGACGTAGCCATTCAACCAAAAATGAGCCTCATCACTGAACAAAATTTTGCGATGAAAATCAGCATCGAGATCAATCTCATTTTCGGCCCATACACCAAAATCACGACGCATTGCATGCTCTCGCGGCTTTAATTCTTGCACATGCTGGATCTTGTAAGGTCGCAAGCCAAGATCTTTGCGCAAAATCTTCCATAAAGTTGATGGACAAAGCTCCAATTGCTGTGCACGGTGGCGAATCGATTCATTCGGGTCCTCTTCAACACTTTGCTCTACAGCGGCAATTGTTTCTTCGGTGCGCACTGTTCGACGTCGCTGCGGATGCGCATTATCGCATAGAGTAGTGCGAAAACGATCCATGGTTAACCGAATTAATTGCTATGATGGACGATTATGTCGACCATAAAATGGACGGAGCTTGCGGTAAACTTCGAGAATTGAACCATTATTTTTGAAATAAATTTGCACGATTTGAGAGCGTTGTTCTTTGTCAACCTCTTCATGATGAAATGGCAAACCAAACTAAATATTAATCACTTGACAGCTGACAAAATGGCCGCCAGTTAAAAAAGTGATGCCAACTTAAAGTTCTATACCTCAATAAAAAACACCCGATAATATCTATTACAACTTAATTTAGAAGTTTTATGCAGCTTTTGTTCAGTCTGTCCGTCTGTCTGTCTGTTTAAATCACGATAACGCCTAAACGAAAGGAGCTGGCTCACTGAAATTTGGTAAAAACATTCTTCATCCCTGAGATGAATTGGGCAAAATCGCTTAACATTTGACCATAGCTCCCGCAAAGCATATAAAATTTCATCAAAATCGGTTCACATTTAGTCATAGCTCCCAACGGTTTATGTCCGTCTTTCTGTCAGAAAAAAGCGCGATAGCTCCTTAACTACAAGAGCTAGAGAGACAAAATTTAGCAAAAGTATTTGAGATATGTTGAAGAAGTAGTGTGCTGAAAATCGGTTTGAATTTTTAATTAAATTATTTTCAATTCTATACATATAATTTAAATCTCTATGTCTTAATTTGCATAATGTGGCAGTAATAAGAAAATTATCAGAATAAAAAAAATAAAAATAAGCATAATAAACAGTGGGGCGGAACGATGTACTGAACTGAAATAACTAGAACTGAAGTGGAACTTAACTAGCACTGACTAGATGAGTTCTACTTGAACTTTTTTGTTCAAATTCTTCTCCATTGTGCCTTGTGTCCTACTGTGTAGCAGTTTTCGTAGCTAAAATTTTTAAGAGCTCCTCTAGTATAACGAAAAACACAAATGACTCTTTTTCTATTTTTTTTGGTAATCTTTAAGCCATTTACTTTAAATTAATTGATTTTTTTTTGCCCAGAAAATTATGCTACAATTCTAGGTACTTTAATGGTCATTGTAAAACAAATTAAGTTGTGGGTTGTTGTCTGTCCGCCTGCCTGCCTGCCTAATAGACAGTGCCTATATATTACCAGATCTAAGTAAATTCCTAGTTATCTGAATTGCTCTTAGAGTTGTGGTTAGCAATAATAAGGGAACGTGTTATGTATCTAATTTTATGTAAATTGTTGTCAAATTATGTAAAGTATTTTGAAAATGTTGTTTTCATCACTTCATTTCAGTTTTAGAATTTACAAAGAGCCTCTTACCCTATTTCCTGTAGAAGGGAAGGGTAGCCGTGACATCATTATCAAGTTTCCGCTCCATAAACATTTTGGGTGAACACAAAAAAATTGTAAACATTAACATCAAATTAAACATGCCCTAATTATATTCACAAAATAGTTGATTTCTCCCCTATTTCCTTGTTCGCTTTATAATTTGCATAAATTATTATTCTTTTTAATTCTGTTTATTTTTTAAAAATATGTAAGAAAAATATATTAAAAGATTATATCAAATTATGTTTTGAATAAATATTTTATAACGCTAAGAAATTACTCATAATCAAAACAAGCTAACTATAAAAATCAGACAAAATTTAAATTTTGTTTTAATATAACTACATTAATAGTTACAAGCCATCCTTAACAGAACAAAAGTTTTTTGATACAAAAAACCCTTAAAGCCCATAATCCCAACTGCGGTAATTTTCGCGCTGCTTGCTTTTTACGTTTTTATTCTGTTGAGAGGTCACGATGCATGAATTAACCAGAGTCAATAACAAAAAACAGCTGTAAAAAGCTTTTTAATATATTTTAAAAATTTACTTGATATCAAGGTTACAAGCAGGGAAAGAATAGAAGAGGAAATCCTAAAAATATCTTCACTAATAAGATATTTTTAGGAATTCTTGAACTATCTATTCAAAAGACATACCGAAAAACTCACTGTTCTAGTTCTGCTCTAGTTCTGTTCTAGTTCTGTTCTAGTTCTGTTCTAGTTCTGTTCTAGTTCTGTTCTAGTTCTGTTCTAGTTCTGTTCTAGTTCTGTTCTAGTTCTGTTCTAGTTCTGTTCTAGTTCTGTTCTAGTTCTGTTCTAGTTCTGTTCTAGTTCTGTTCTAGTTCTGTTCTAGTTCTGTTCTAGTTCTGTTCTAGTTCTGTTCTAGTTCTGTTCTAGTTCTGTTCTAGTTCTGTTCTAGTTCTGTTCTAGTTCTGTTCTAGTTCTGTTCTAGTTCTGTTCTAGTTCTGTTCTAGTTCTGTTCTAGTTCTGTTCTAGTTCTGTTCTAGTTCTGTTCTAGTTCTGTTCTAGTTCTGTTCTAGTTCTGTTCTAGTTCTGTTCTAGTTCTGTTCTAGTTCTGTTCTAGTTCTGTTCTAGTTCTGTTCTAGTTCTGTTCTAGTTCTGTTCTAGTTCTGTTCTAGTTCTGTTCTAGTTCTGTTCTAGTTCTGTTCTAGTTCTGTTCTAGTTCTGTTCTAGTTCTGTTCTAGTTCTGTTCTAGTTCTGTTCTAGTTCTGTTCTAGTTCTGTTCTAGTTCTGTTCTAGTTCTGTTCTAGTTCTGTTCTAGTTCTGTTCTAGTTCTGTTCTAGTTCTGTTCTAGTTCTGTTCTAGTTCTGTTCTAGTTCTGTTCTAGTTCTGTTCTAGTTCTGTTCTAGTTCTGTTCTAGTTCTGTTCTAGTTCTGTTCTAGTTCTGTTCTAGTTCTGTTCTAGTTCTGTTCTAGTTCTGTTCTAGTTCTGTTCTAGTTCTGTTCTAGTTCTGTTCTAGTTCTGTTCTAGTTCTGTTCTAGTTCTGTTCTAGTTCTGTTCTAGTTCTGTTCTAGTTCTGTTCTAGTTCTGTTCTAGTTCTGTTCTAGTTCTGTTCTAGTTCTGTTCTAGTTCTGTTCTAGTTCTGTTCTAGTTCTGTTCTAGTTCTGTTCTAGTTCTGTTCTAGTTCTGTTCTAGTTCTGTTCTAGTTCTGTTCTAGTTCTGTTCTAGTTCTGTTCTAGTTCTGTTCTAGTTCTGTTCTAGTTCTGTTCTAGTTCTGTTCTAGTTCTGTTCTAGTTCTGTTCTAGTTCTGTTCTAGTTCTGTTCTAGTTCTGTTCTAGTTCTGTTCTAGTTCTGTTCTAGTTCTGTTCTAGTTCTGTTCTAGTTCTGTTCTAGTTCTGTTCTAGTTCTGTTCTAGTTCTGTTCTAGTTCTGTTCTAGTTCTGTTCTAGTTCTGTTCTAGTTCTGTTCTAGTTCTGTTCTAGTTCTGTTCTAGTTCTGTTCTAGTTCTGTTCTAGTTCTGTTCTAGTTCTGTTCTAGTTCTGTTCTAGTTCTGTTCTAGTTCTGTTCTAGTTCTGTTCTAGTTCTGTTCTAGTTCTGTTCTAGTTCTGTTCTAGTTCTGTTCTAGTTCTGTTCTAGTTCTGTTCTAGTTCTGTTCTAGTTCTGTTCTAGTTCTGTTCTAGTTCTGTTCTAGTTCTGTTCTAGTTCTGTTCTAGTTCTGTTCTAGTTCTGTTCTAGTTCTGTTCTAGTTCTGTTCTAGTTCTGTTCTAGTTCTGTTCTAGTTCTGTTCTAGTTCTGTTCTAGTTCTGTTCTAGTTCTGTTCTAGTTCTGTTCTAGTTCTGTTCTAGTTCTGTTCTAGTTCTGTTCTAGTTCTGTTCTAGTTCTGTTCTAGTTCTGTTCTAGTTCTGTTCTAGTTCTGTTCTAGTTCTGTTCTAGTTCTGTTCTAGTTCTGTTCTAGTTCTGTTCTAGTTCTGTTCTAGTTCTGTTCTAGTTCTGTTCTAGTTCTGTTCTAGTTCTGTTCTAGTTCTGTTCTAGTTCTGTTCTAGTTCTGTTCTAGTCTGTTCTAGTTCTGTTCTAGTTCTGTTCTAGTTCTGTTCTAGTTCTGTTCTAGTTCTGTTCTAGTTCTGTTCTAGTTCTGTTCTAGTTCTGTTCTAGTTCTGTTCTAGTTCTGTTCTAGTTCTGTTCTAGTTCTGTTCTAGTTCTGTTCTAGTTCTGTTCTAGTTCTGTTCTAGTTCTGTTCTAGTTCTGTTCTAGTTCTGTTCTAGTTCTGTTCTAGTTCTGTTCTAGTTCTGTTCTAGTTCTGTTCTAGTTCTGTTCTAGTTCTGTTCTAGTTCTGTTCTAGTTCTGTTCTAGTTCTGTTCTAGTTCTGTTCTAGTTCTGTTCTAGTTCTGTTCTAGTTCTGTTCTAGTTCTGTTCTAGTTCTGTTCTAGTTCTGTTCTAGTTCTGTTCTAGTTCTGTTCTAGTTCTGTTCTAGTTCTGTTCTAGTTCTGTTCTAGTTCTGTTCTAGTTCTGTTCTAGTTCTGTTCTAGTTCTGTTCTAGTTCTGTTCTAGTTCTGTTCTAGTTCTGTTCTAGTTCTGTTCTAGTTCTGTTCTAGTTCTGTTCTAGTTCTGTTCTAGTTCTGTTCTAGTTCTGTTCTAGTTCTGTTCTAGTTCTGTTCTAGTTCTGTTCTAGTTCTGTTCTAGTTCTGTTCTAGTTCTGTTCTAGTTCTGTTCTAGTTCTGTTCTAGTTCTGTTCTAGTTCTGTTCTAGTTCTGTTCTAGTTCTGTTCTAGTTCTGTTCTAGTTCTGTTCTAGTTCTGTTCTAGTTCTGTTCTAGTTCTGTTCTAGTTCTGTTCTAGTTCTGTTCTAGTTCTGTTCTAGTTCTGTTCTAGTTCTGTTCTAGTTCTGTTCTAGTTCTGTTCTAGTTCTGTTCTAGTTCTGTTCTAGTTCTGTTCTAGTTCTGTTCTAGTTCTGTTCTAGTTCTGTTCTAGTTCTGTTCTAGTTCTGTTCTAGTTCTGTTCTAGTTCTGTTCTAGTTCTGTTCTAGTTCTGTTCTAGTTCTGTTCTAGTTCTGTTCTAGTTCTGTTCTAGTTCTGTTCTAGTTCTGTTCTAGTTCTGTTCTAGTTCTGTTCTAGTTCTGTTCTAGTTCTGTTCTAGTTCTGTTCTAGTTCTGTTCTAGTTCTGTTCTAGTTCTGTTCTAGTTCTGTTCTAGTTCTGTTCTAGTTCTGTTCTAGTTCTGTTCTAGTTCTGTTCTAGTTCTGTTCTAGTTCTGTTCTAGTTCTGTTCTAGTTCTGTTCTAGTTCTGTTCTAGTTCTGTTCTAGTTCTGTTCTAGTTCTGTTCTAGTTCTGTTCTAGTTCTGTTCTAGTTCTGTTCTAGTTCTGTTCTAGTTCTGTTCTAGTTCTGTTCTAGTTCTGTTCTAGTTCTGTTCTAGTTCTGTTCTAGTTCTGTTCTAGTTCTGTTCTAGTTCTGTTCTAGTTCTGTTCTAGTTCTGTTCTAGTTCTGTTCTAGTTCTGTTCTAGTTCTGTTCTAGTTCTGTTCTAGTTCTGTTCTAGTTCTGTTCTAGTTCTGTTCTAGTTCTGTTCTAGTTCTGTTCTAGTTCTGTTCTAGTTCTGTTCTAGTTCTGTTCTAGTTCTGTTCTAGTTCTGTTCTAGTTCTGTTCTAGTTCTGTTCTAGTTCTGTTCTAGTTCTGTTCTAGTTCTGTTCTAGTTCTGTTCTAGTTCTGTTCTAGTTCTGTTCTAGTTCTGTTCTAGTTCTGTTCTAGTTCTGTTCTAGTTCTGTTCTAGTTCTGTTCTAGTTCTGTTCTAGTTCTGTTCTAGTTCTGTTCTAGTTCTGTTCTAGTTCTGTTCTAGTTCTGTTCTAGTTCTGTTCTAGTTCTGTTCTAGTTCTGTTCTAGTTCTGTTCTAGTTCTGTTCTAGTTCTGTTCTAGTTCTGTTCTAGTTCTGTTCTAGTTCTGTTCTAGTTCTGTTCTAGTTCTGTTGCTAGTTCTGTTCTAGTTCTGTTCTAGTTCTGTTCTAGTTCTGTTCTAGTTCTGTTCTAGTTCTGTTCTAGTTCTGTTCTAGTTCTGTTCTAGTTCTGTTCTAGTTCTGTTCTAGTTCTGTTCTAGTTCTGTTCTAGTTCTGTTCTAGTTCTGTTCTAGTTCTGTTCTACTAGTTCTGTTCTAGTTCTGTTCTAGTTCTGTTCTAGTTCTGTTCTAGTTCTGTTCTAGTTCTGTTCTAGTTCTGTTCTAGTTCTGTTCTAGTTCTGTTCTAGTTCTGTTCTAGTTCTGTTCTAGTTCTGTTCTAGTTCTGTTCTAGTTCTGTTCTAGTTCTGTTCTAGTTCTGTTCTAGTTCTGTTCTAGTTCTGTTCTAGTTCTGTTCTAGTTCTGTTCTAGTTCTGTTCTAGTTCTGTTCTAGTTCTGTTCTAGTTCTGTTCTAGTTCTGTTCTAGTTCTGTTCTAGTTCTGTTCTAGTTCTGTTCTAGTTCTGTTCTAGTTCTGTTCTAGTTCTGTTCTAGTTCTGTTCTAGTTCTGTTCTAGTTCTGTTCTAGTTCTGTTCTAGTTCTGTTCTAGTTCTGTTCTAGTTCTGTTCTAGTTCTGTTCTAGTTCTGTTCTAGTTCTGTTCTAGTTCTGTTCTAGTTCTGTTCTAGTTCTGTTCTAGTTCTGTTCTAGTTCTGTTCTAGTTCTGTTCTAGTTCTGTTCTAGTTCTGTTCTAGTTCTGTTCTAGTTCTGTTCTAGTTCTGTTCTAGTTCTGTTCTAGTTCTGTTCTAGTTCTGTTCTAGTTCTGTTCTAGTTCTGTTCTAGTTCTGTTCTAGTTCTGTTCTAGTTCTGTTCTAGTTCTGTTCTAGTTCTGTTCTAGTTCTGTTCTAGTTCTGTTCTAGTTCTGTTCTAGTTCTGTTCTAGTTCTGTTCTAGTTCTGTTCTAGTTCTGTTCTAGTTCTGTTCTAGTTCTGTTCTAGTTCTGTTCTAGTTCTGTTCTAGTTCTGTTCTAGTTCTGTTCTAGTTCTGTTCTAGTTCTGTTCTAGTTCTGTTCTAGTTCTGTTCTAGTTCTGTTCTAGTTCTGTTCTAGTTCTGTTCTAGTTCTGTTCTAGTTCTGTTCTAGTTCTGTTCTAGTTCTGTTCTAGTTCTGTTCTAGTTCTGTTCTAGTTCTGTTCTAGTTCTGTTCTAGTTCTGTTCTAGTTCTGTTCTAGTTCTGTTCTAGTTCTGTTCTAGTTCTGTTCTAGTTCTGTTCTAGTTCTGTTCTAGTTCTGTTCTAGTTCTGTTCTAGTTCTGTTCTAGTTCTGTTCTAGTTCTGTTCTAGTTCTGTTCTAGTTCTGTTCTAGTTCTGTTCTAGTTCTGTTCTAGTTCTGTTCTAGTTCTGTTCTAGTTCTGTTCTAGTTCTGTTCTAGTTCTGTTCTAGTTCTGTTCTAGTTCTGTTCTAGTTCTGTTCTAGTTCTGTTCTAGTTCTGTTCTAGTTCTGTTCTAGTTCTGTTCTAGTTCTGTTCTAGTTCTGTTCTAGTTCTGTTCTAGTTCTGTTCTAGTTCTGTTCTAGTTCTGTTCTAGTTCTGTTCTAGTTCTGTTCTAGTTCTGTTCTAGTTCTGTTCTAGTTCTGTTCTAGTTCTGTTCTAGTTCTGTTCTAGTTCTGTTCTAGTTCTGTTCTAGTTCTGTTCTAGTTCTGTTCTAGTTCTGTTCTAGTTCTGTTCTAGTTCTGTTCTAGTTCTGTTCTAGTTCTGTTCTAGTTCTGTTCTAGTTCTGTTCTAGTTCTGTTCTAGTTCTGTTCTAGTTCTGTTCTAGTTCTGTTCTAGTTCTGTTCTAGTTCTGTTCTAGTTCTGTTCTAGTTCTGTTCTAGTTCTGTTCTAGTTCTGTTCTAGTTCTGTTCTAGTTCTGTTCTAGTTCTGTTCTAGTTCTGTTCTAGTTCTGTTCTAGTTCTGTTCTAGTTCTGTTCTAGTTCTGTTCTAGTTCTGTTCTAGTTCTGTTCTAGTTCTGTTCTAGTTCTGTTCTAGTTCTGTTCTAGTTCTGTTCTAGTTCTGTTCTAGTTCTGTTCTAGTTCTGTTCTAGTTCTGTTCTAGTTCTGTTCTAGTTCTGTTCTAGTTCTGTTCTAGTTCTGTTCTAGTTCTGTTCTAGTTCTGTTCTAGTTCTGTTCTAGTTCTGTTCTAGTTCTGTTCTAGTTCTGTTCTAGTTCTGTTCTAGTTCTGTTCTAGTTCTGTTCTAGTTCTGTTCTAGTTCTGTTCTAGTTCTGTTCTAGTTCTGTTCTAGTTCTGTTCTAGTTCTGTTCAAGTTCTGTTCTAGTTCTGTTCTAGTTCTGTTCTAGTTCTGTTCTAGTTCTGTTCTAGTTCTGTTCTAGTTCTGTTCTAGTTCTGTTCTAGTTCTGTTCTAGTTCTGTTCTAGTTCTGTTCTAGTTCTGTTCTAGTTCTGTTCTAGTTCTGTTCTAGTTCTGTTCTAGTTCTGTTCTAGTTCTGTTCTAGTTCTGTTCTAGTTCTGTTTTAGTTCTGTTTTAGTTCTGTTCTAGTTCTGTTCTAGTTCTAGTTATGTTCTAGATTTGTAGGTTCCTCTGTGTAAATATTTGTTCTAATAAATTTTTAAAAATATTAATGTCATATTAATATTAGGGATATAGGACAATACCGATAAAATTTTATGACTGGCAATATCTTTACACGTTTATATATTTATTTATTATTTTGTCACTTTTTTTGTGTTAAATGAAAAATGTAGGATAATAATATAAATATTGTAGGAAAAGAGTCGTTTCATGTTGTATACAAAAACTAAAATGTGTTCATGACGTGAATACAATTTTAATACTCGAACATGAAACAACAATTTCCTGCAGGATTCACGTACATATAAATAAATATTTCATCTTTAGTCTTTTATAGATAAAATTGCGTTTTTTTTTTCGCCAAAAACTCAACTCGAACCATTTTTATTATATTGTAGTTTATAAATATTTATGATGAACTTTTTTTTTTCATCCATCTCCGCTTATAAGCCATAACGTGACGTTTATTGAACTCCATTATGGTTTGGTGGATACCAGGATGCGATGCAGTTGGTGTGCAGGAAATTTATTGTAGATATTTTAGATTGAGTTTTCGTTGGAAAGAAATTTAAATTTAAAATATTAAAATACAATTTCATATTTTCAATTTTGAAAAATTTTCTTATATTTATTGTTAGTGTTGAAAATAATAGCAGATCGGTTCGTGCTGTGTTTAGTGGCAGTATCTGGTGGCATGAGTTCGTTGTAGCTATCAGTAGTAATTTACATTTATGGTTTACCATTGTTTTAGACATTAATAACAATAAATGTCAGTTAGACACGAAATCTAAAAACAATTTGTCATTTAATATCTGAAATATTCAAATGGTGTGAAATTGAAATGAAATATTTTTAATCTGAAATGCAGTGATTGGAACTTGTTTTGAATTTTGTCAATGTGGAGTTGTGGAAATATTTGAATGAATGAAATTTAGCTATAATTGTTAAAAATATTCAAATTGTTAGAAATTTTGTGATTGTTCTTGGTATGCGAATGTCATGCATGGCGGACGATACATTTGTACAGATTTTTAACTTCTGGAAAGGAAAGATCTTTGTTATGTCAGAAATATTAAATGCTTATTTTATTCGAATCACTTATTACACATAAGTATGTATACATTGCA
>CAKOFX010000002.1:260000-302500 GCA_933228675.1 Stomorhina lunata | reverse complement strand
CTGCAATATTATTAATTTTTTAACACAATATTTATTCTTCAATCACTCGAAGATTTTATCCCAATAAACCAACCCAAAAAACAAAATTCCATAAAAATTTAACTTCAAATAATTCTAATTTGAAAGGTTTACATTTTAAGCACTTTTTTTTGTCAAATCTTCCAAAATATTAATTTTGTCTTTCACTCCCTCACCACAAATAATAAAAACAATACCAATAATTTTTGTTGCTATTATTTTACAAAACAACAACATTTATTTAATTGTAATAAAATACTCTTTATTTTTTTCTTTGTCTACCACTATCTCCCCACAAATATACCCTTTTATTCTCATCACTCACCAAAAATAATAAAAACAAAAGAAAACATGTTTGCATACAATTTCTTTTGTTTGATTCTTAATAGTGAATTTCATATGCATGTGAGTTTTCTTTATTGTGTTAGTAAGATTTTTAAATACCAAACCGATTTTTTAAAACTGAACCGATTTTAATAATATATAGATTCGTCTGATCTGAAAAATACCTTTCAAATGATATAAAATTTTCCAGAAATGAGTGTATAATTAAAGCGTAAATGGGTGCTTGCGTATTAATATTATAGATATCCTAAAATCTGATATATAATTTATGTTAGTCTATCCTCCATTGCCTTCAGAAACTTGATTTCAACAGACAGACGGACAGACAGACAGACAGACAGACAGACAGACAGACAGACAGACAGACAGACAGACAGACAGACAGACAGACAGACAGACAGACATACAGACAGACAGACAGACAGACAGACAGACAGACAGACAGACAGACAGACAGACAGACATGTATATATATGTTTAGTTATACATGTCACTTTTTTTTGTCGATTGGGTCTATAATACCTGTTGTCCATTCTATTGGCATGTGTTCATTCTTTTACATTCTTAGTATTATTTTAATAGAAAATAGTAAGTCTTAAGATCTATGAGAAATAGTACTAGACTCTACTGTGTACTACCCCAGCAGCAAATTCGGACTAACATTTGGTCTAGAACTTTAGCCACTAGAACCCCACTAGAACCCTGCATACAAATTTCTAAGGAAGTTAAATAGGGTATAAAAAAAAATAAATCTGAACTGGAATATATCTAGAAAAGACGTAAAGCAGATCTAGAGTTAATTTTGTAAATCATACATATAAATCCTGACAAAGAAGCAACAATTTAAAATTCACTTGAAAACGTTTGTGTTGTTTTAGACGTTGTTATATGCATTGAATATTTAATGTAAAATGAGCGAATATGTGGGAATTGAAATACTTTTATATTGAAAAAATTCTTTACAGTGTTTATCAATTCTTCTCCTAATTAAATTAACTTGTTAATCTATGTTTAACTAGACAAAAGTTTAGCTAATCTTTCCTACCGTCATAAGGTTCTTTAAGAAATTACTTTTATATTTTTTGTTTAAATTGAAAATAAAGTCTTTATACTTTTTTGTTTATCTACTGTTAGAACGTGTATTTGAGTTGGCAGGACAAGTAGAGAAAATTGTTCGTTATATAACTACTAAGTAGGTACGAGTGTGTCCTTTAAACGATAAGATGAAGATGGCAAATAAAGAAACTAAATATATGTAGTTTCTATCTATAGCAACAATATCTTGTATGTAAGACAAGGTTTTGCTATTAATACCAAGATTACACTCTTGCTAGAAGAAAGAATATATATTATATGTATATATAATGATACTACTTATGCACTTGCATACTTTTTTGTAAAACTTGGTACATACATAGATAAAAACTCACATTTATACGAGTTTATTTGATTTAGGAGTATTCTAGTTGCTACAACTATCATTTTAAATGTAATGCAATTTGTTTTAAAGTGTGAGGGTGTGGCAATTTGGCAAATTGCAGTATATTTAATGTCTACTCTATGGAACAAACACTTATCCAGTCACTCATTCTTCTTGTAGCTGCTCAGTCTGTCACAGTGACACAAAAACACACAGATTTAAGACACCTACATTTTGTATGTGTCTAGTAAATAGTAGTAGTAAAAGTGAGAACAGTCCTTAGAACCAATAAATTTTCAAGAAAAGTGTGTTAAAATTAGTAAAGACTACATTGCTAGTAGACTTTTGAAGTACTTATTATACTGCAGAAAGTTGGTTTCATTCTTAAAAGTTCAATTTTTATAGCAATTCGATGTGCAACTGATGAGTATCTACATTAGGGTGACAATAACATTTTTTTTCTTTGATTTCAAATGTTTTTCCACGGAATATTGTGACACTAGTTCTAAAAGTGTAAATCTGAAAATTTGAGCCAAATCGGACAACGTTCTATGGGCGCTCATCGGGTCCAAAGTGTAAGTTTTTGCGAAATTTAGACCAAAAATAAATAGTTGTTACAAGAAAAAATAATAGAAAATTAAAGAAAACTAATACAGCTTTATTCCAAATTATGAAAGACGAAAATCCATGAAGTAGGTCAAAAGTTATTGCAGTTTTTCCCCAAAAATTCATGTCTTTGAAAACGCGCCTAAGGATATGCACCAAAAATTGTATGTTGTAAATAAAAAAATTCCAAAGTTAGACATGATTTATCATTTAATGGCTTCTTACTAGTAAATTCAGTTCAGTTTTAATTAAATATTTATATATATAGATAATCAAATTTGCTTAGTTTTTT
Organism: Stomorhina lunata; assembly: GCA_933228675.1. Classification (NCBI taxonomy): domain Eukaryota; kingdom Metazoa; phylum Arthropoda; class Insecta; order Diptera; family Rhiniidae; genus Stomorhina; species Stomorhina lunata. The sequence goes on along the minus strand of CAKOFX010000002.1, from coordinate 299,819 downwards.
TTTCATGTTGGAAAATGGTACATTTTTCTCAGGCCGGTTTCAAAAATCATTTTTTAATTTTTTGAAAATTTCGTTCAACAAATATTACAAATTTAGAATTTGCTCTACAGTGTGTTAAAACAGACCAATGGCAGAATAAAACTCAAAAAAATTTGGTCGATATCTTGAACCGTTTCGCCGTACCTGCGATTTCAAATTGAGGAATTTCGCGAAAATTAAATTTTTGGACCAAATTCGAGTAAATGCTCGGTAAATTTTACTTGTATTCAATTTTAACAAAAAAGATAATTAATATTATTGCTTCGTTTATGGAAAACCTATGCTAAAGGGTTTTTTAATATTGGACGAGATTAACCCTTTCTTCACCGGGGTCAAATATCAAAATTTGGATTTTCTGAAAATTTTCATAATGAGATTACGGAATATTAAAAAATAATTAGCGAATTTAAAAAAAGCATGAAAATAATTGTTTTTGGCAAGATTAAGTATTTGTAGGAAAAATACTACACTATATTCTCTATAGAAAGATTTTGATTTGTAGATTATAAATGCAAAACTAACAAATCAATGTTCGTATTTACTTTTCTTTAACAAAATTATTTATTTTTGGTCTAAATTTAGCAAAAAAAAAAATAATAACCCATTTTTCCCCATACAAATGGGCTCTTAAATATTGGACCCAATGCGCTCCCAAAGAACGTTGTCCGATTTGGCTCAAATTTTCAGATCTAAACTTTTAGACCTAGTGTTACAATATTCCATAGAAAAAGTTACAAAATTCGAAAAATCATTTTCCTTCATACAAAAAATTGTCACCCTAATCTACATTTAATCCGGACATATACTTACAAAATCAATCACATCTTCTTGTCTTTTTAGCCTGGAGAAACTATTGTAGTACACAGCTTAAAGCAAGCACTTTAGATGGCTAAACTATTTTCAACTATAAAAACATTTATTCATTTTAATTGGAAGATATGGAGAATCAAAATATATTTTTTTGTATTCTTTTAGTTCCCTAATGCTACTACTGTTATTCCGATTACCACTACTAATACTAGATTTTCTGTATATGCATTTTTATATGTGTGTAAATAAATATTTCCCTAGTATATATACCAAATATATATACGAGCAAGAAAATCGTTTTAAAGTTTGCCAATAAATCTAAAAGCAATAAATCTATAGAAAATATTGGTCAAGATCGGCTATTGTTGTACATTATTTACGCCTTTAGGTCAAGAACATTTTGAAGAAATGTAACTTTAAGCAAATGTTGTTGAAGAGAATATAGTGAGGTTAAGTGTTAAATAAACATATTTAAATATAATAAAACCTAAATTACTGTCAGTATAGATTGTATAGATTTAGAAAAAATTTTGTATGTAAAGTAAAGACCGTTATTTCAGAGATTAAGTTTTACTTTAGTTATTTTAATCGATAAAAAAAATTCCATACTAAATTTTTCGATAAAGAAATTTCTATAGAAAATTTTCGTTAAAAAAATTTTTCTATAGAAAAATTTTCGTTAAAAAAATTTTTCTATTGAAAAATTTTCGTTAAAAAAATTTTTCTATAGAAAAATTTTCGTAAAAAAAATTTTTCTATAGAAAAATTTTTCATTAAGAAAATTTTCTATAGAAAATTTTTCATTAAGAAAATTTTCTATAGAAAATTTTTCATTAAGAAAATTTTCTATAGAAAATTTTTCATTAAGAAAATTTTCTATAGAAAATTTTTCATTAAGAAAATTTTCTATAGAAAATTTTTCATTAAGAAAATTTTCTATAGAAAATTTTTCATTAAGAAAATTTTCTATAGAAAATTTTTCATTAAGAAAATTTTCTATAGAAAATTTTTCATTAAGAAAATTTTCTATAGAAAATTTTTCATTAAGAAAATTTTCTATAGAAAATTTTTCATTAAGAAAATTTTCTATAGAAAATTTTTCATTAAGAAAATTTTCTATAGAAAATTTTTCATTAAGAAAATTTTCTATAGAAAATTTTTCATTATGAAAATTTTCTATAGAAATTAGATTTTTATAGAAAAATAGTTTTAACAATACATGTTTTTATCTAATGATTTTCTATAGAAAAATTTGGTTATCGAATTGTTTTTTATAAAAAAAATTTCTATAAAAAATTTTTATATTGAAAGATTTTTATACAAAAAATGTATATCAAAAATTTTCTATAAAAATGTTTTTTTTTTAGAAAATTTTTTTTATCGAAAAAAAATTTTCTATCGGAAATTTTCAGATAACAAATTATTTGATATAATATTACTTCTTCGAAGGTAAACGTTGTGAGTATATTTGATTTTCCTGATCCAAGTTCTTAATAATGTTTATCAAGCCAAAACTTGGTTTTATCTTTTTTAACATTTTTTATCAAACATTTTTTAGTAAAAGCTTTTCGAAAAATAAATTATCTATTTAAGCTTTATGGAAGTCATTTCTTCCCTTAACTTATCATCCATTTTTAATTATAAAACACATTTGCTAGAAACGCGACCTAAAATCCCTATAAAATAGTGTTAAAACTTTTAAATTATTCATTACTCACATCATCTTATGAATTTCAAAATCTTTTATATATACAGTGTGACATACAATTGTGGCTACAAAAATAATACCTCACATCTGTTTTGTTTTTCAAGCGGCTCTTATGTATTTCATTACATTTGTTAACACTTCTATAAAAAAACGAAAATAACTGTTAAATAATTCTTCTTTGAAATTCGAAAGCAATTATTCTGATCTCTTACAAAACAAGAAAGATATAACATTTCTTCCTTTGTAGTTATATCTACCAGTCACCCTGTCTTACGACGCACAAGATGTAAGACATGTTTAATTTTTCTTTTTCCTCTTTCGAACACATTAACATAACAAACTTTAAAGTTTTAAATTTCCTCTTCATAAAAAGAAACAAAAAAAAAAAAAAAAAACGTAACTTTTCATCAAGTGTCAGTACGTGAAAAAGCGAAAAATAAATCTTATGAAATATTAATTTATTATAAAAATAAGAAAATAAAAGACTGACAAGTATTTTTGCACATGACTTGTGAATGGAACTCATTCTAGGCATAATAAGTTATGGAAAAAAGGCAAAAAGAAAAAATTATCTTATATAAAAAATCGCTCATTTCCAACTAGAATGACATAAGTAAAAAGACGTTTATATTCTACTTTTATTTAATAACTTTTTATTACGACATTTGTCTATTTTGGATTACTCTGATTTGGGCTTATGACAATTTTGGTGTAAGTGTGTGATATGTCATCAACATGACTGGGCGGATGATTAATGTAAATGACATGCATAATACTTCTACGTTTTAATAGAACAAAAAATTTCCATATGTAAAACGAAATCACATACACTCTAAATTGAGACAGAGATTATGCGGAATTAATCACGAGCAAATGAAATATTTCAACTTAAAAAAAAAAACAAATATATATAATTTAAATATTTTGACATAAACGGTACTGTAGTCAGTCTAGTACGACTCTATTATTCCCTATACAACTAAGATCCAATGTGGACTAATGGATAGCAAACACACAATTTAATGAATGTTTAGAAACATATATAATGTTTCTTTTTAAGTAAAATATATGTGTCCCGTTCTATGAAAAGGGAAAAGGCTTATGACTCAAAAACAAAATTTAAAAAAATTTCGAAAAATTTGTTAATTTTTCGAAATTCATAAGCCACTTTTTTATAGACTGGCTCACATATATCGCAGTTACTTCCGGCACTTTTGCTTGCATCGGATCTATAGCCAAATGTTGATCGACTGCCCATACAGAACCCGTCTGTGTACAAGCTTAGCATAAGTTTTTAATATTTTCAAATTTAAAGGTTAGTGTTAGATCTGAAGTTAGCAAAAACCACATTTCATTAACGGAGTCTTAATATCTATATCAGATAGATTGCCTAGGTCTTGTAAGAATTAGGAATTTGTCTCTTCCGAGATGACTAAGTTTAGAATAAATATGTTTTATGCAACTATTGGTCAGTCTATCAAATTTTATAGGAATTGGTCCATGTTTGACTATAGGTTTCATATAAAAACCACTCCTGGAAACCAAAAAACAAAATATAACAAGAGCTAATTAAGATCTATTGAATTAGAAACTATGATAGTTATGGCCACTAAATAATAATAAGAATCAGAATAAGCTGCATATAAATACTAGCCAGTATGTAAAATTTTGTTACAATCGGTCAACATTTGGCTATAAGTCCTACATATATAACATCCCCTTTTTATACCCACCATCAAAAAGAAAGAGATTGAGATTGTCATTACGGCAGGCTTAAGGCAAAGAGTCGGCAGGTGGTGAAGTTATGGAATTGTAAAGTGTTTTACAATAATTTCTTTAGTTTGTAAATTGTTTTGAATAAAATCTTTTTCAAATGAAATTCGTGGGATTTTGTTTTCGTATACATAGAATGATGCTACTCTAGATCACTATTGAAATAGACCTTTTTTGATGTTTCTATTTAATGACGACTTCAAACTCTTCTAATCGACATTTTTAAACCTTTTAAATCGACGATTAAAAACTCTTCTAATCGACGATTCTAAACTCTTCCAATTGACGATTATAAACTCTTCTGTTCCACGATTATAAACCCTTCTAATCGACGTTTATGATCTCTTCTAATCCACGATTATAAACTCTTCTAATCGACGTTTACAAACTCTTCTAATCTACGATTATAAACTTTTCTAATCTACGATTATAAACTTTTCTAATCGATGATTATAAGCTCTTCTAATCGACGAATGAAAACCACTGAAATCGATGACTTAAACCCTTCAAATCGACGATTATAAACTATTCTAATCGACGATTAAAAACTCTTCAAATCGACGATTAAAAACTCTTTAAATCGACGATTATAACATCTTTAAATCGACCATTATAAACTCTTCTAGTCGACGATTATAAACTCTTCTAATCGACGATTATAAACTCTTCTCATCGACGGGTATAAGCTCTTCTAATCGACGATTAAAAACTCTTGAAAACGACTATTATAATTCCTTCAAATCGACGATTATAAACTATTCTAATCGACGATTAAAAACTCTTCAAATCGACGATTAAAAACTCTTCAAATCGACGATTATAACATTTTTAAATCGACCATTATAAACTCTTCTAGTCGAGGATTATAAACTCTTCTAATCGACTATTATAAACTCTTCTCATCGACGGGTATAAACTATTCTAATCGACGATTAAAAACTCTTGAAAACGACTATTATAATTCCTTCAAATCGACGATTATTAACTCTTCTAATCGAGGATTGTAAACTCTTCTATTCGACAATTATAAACACTTCTAATCGGTGATTGAAAACTGATCAAATCGACGATTATAAATTCTTCTAATCAAAGATTCTAAACACATCTAATCGACGATTATAAACTCTTCTAATTGACGATTTTAAACTCGTTTAGTTGACGACTATAGTCTCTACTCTAGTCGACGATTATAGTTTCTAATCAAGTTGAATCTAATGCCTAATTGAGATTGAGATTGTCATTCCTTTTGTAGTTTCCTTAATATTAGCACAAAACCCCAAATTGTATAGTACATTCTGAATTCTTATGAAATTCTAAGATGATTGAGCTATGTCCGTCTGTCTGCTGTTGGCACGATAAAACCTTAATGAAAGAATATAGGTCACTGAAATTTAGCATAAATATTCTTCATGTTTTGTGAAATTTTGGTATTGTAATCGGGAAAAATCGGTTTACATTTGACCATAGCTCCCATATAACCTACGAGTAGTCTAGGCTAAGGGTTTATTTGCTAATAAATTAAAAAATATAACAGCTGTAATAATACAATTTGGTATATAAAAGATTTTATTAAGCACTATGCAGCATATAAAATTTCATCAAAATCGGTTCACATTTAACCATAGCTCCCATACAAAAAACTTATGGAAACAGCCAAAACTTCATCTAATATTCACTTAAATGCCAATAAACTATAACAGATATAACCACTAAATTTAGCACGAGGAGGTCTTATGTCAATGCCAACGAGTATGCAAAATTTTGTCACAATCGGTCACCATTTGACCATAGCTCCCATATAAAAAATTTACGGAAACATAAAAATACAAAAAGGGGGTTTATGTCCGTCTGTCCGTCAGATAAAAGCACGATAACGCCTTAATGAAAAGGGCTACAGCAACAAAATTTTACAAAAAGAAGTCTTATGTGAATGCCAACTAGTATGCAATTTTGTTACAATCGCTCACCATTTGACCATAGCTCCCATATAAAAAGCTTACGGAAACTTAAAAATACAAAAAGAAATGCGGTTTATGTCCGTCTTTCCGTTAGAGAAAAGCGCGATAGTTCCTTAACTACAAGAGCTAGAGAGACAAAATTTAGCAAAAGTATTTTCGATATATTATATAAATTGTGTGCTGAAAATGGGTAAAATCTGTTTACATTTAGTTAGAGGTCCCATATACCTCTGCCTCGGGAATCATATTTATGCTGATAAATTGAATAAAATTGTAAAATCTATGACTACAACATTTAGAGCAGAGAAGTTTTATGCAACTTTCAGTCAGTATGTCAAATTTTATAGGAATCGGTCCATTTTTGACCATAGCTTTCATATAAAAACCGCTCCCGGTAACCACCAAAATGCCACAAACGCCAGTTAAAAGCTATTAAATTATAAACTATGTCAGGTATGGGCACTAAATTTTGTACAAGTAAAGTATATATTAATACCAGCCAGTATATACAATTTTGTAATAATCGGTCAACATTTGGCTATAGTTCTTATATATAACATCCCCTTTTTATATCTACAATCAAAAAGATTTGGAGGTACATTCATTATATTAAGATTGCATCTACGAAATTAGATAGCTATCAATCAATGTTAGGTCCAGACTTTATACACGGTAGATGCATTAGGAACTGCTAACAAAATATATATGAACCTGTCGTGTTGCTGTCAACATTAGGGTGGGTCGTTTTTTAACATTTGTCTCTGATCGACATCTAATAGTGAAATTATATGCCCAAATTATGTCAATCGAAAGTGTGCAAAATATTATTAATTTATTTTTAGGATACGAGCCCGCGCAATGGGCCCAAAGTTTTTGGGACCATTTGTATGGGGAAAACTGAGAGTATTTGCAGTTTTTGCTACATTTCGTCCATTTACAATATATTTTAAAGAGAAAGGATAATGGAATCTAAAAGTGAACTAATGCAGCTTTAATTGAAGTCATCAATATTTGAAATCAATAAAATAGTTTTGAAGTTGTTGCGATTTTCACCAAAAATTCGTGTCCTTGACAATACGCCTAAGGATACACCGCTAGAAAAAACTACTTTGGACAAAAGCTCGCAAAGCAAGGAATGATTTATCATTTTAAGACTTGTAAGTACTTCATAGTTTATTTTTGTTAAAATATAACGATATTTACTTAGTTTTTTTCATAATCAAAAATGGGTCATATTTCTCAGGTAGGTTTCAAAACGCATTTTTTAATTTTTTGAAAATTTTGTTAAACAAATATAACAAATTTGAATTTCTTTCATCGGTGTGTTAAAACAGATAAAAAAGACAAGAAAACTCAAAAAAATTAAGGTCGATATCTCAAATCATTTTCCCGTACCTTGTGTTCGAATTCGACGAATTTCGGAAAAAAGTAATTTTTTGCTCAAAATTTTTGTGCTTCTTAAATCTTATTTATGTTCAATTTTAAAAATGTTTATATGGAATAAAATTATTCATACTATGATATAAACGGGTTGTATGTTTTTAAAATTGGGTAAACTTTACCCTTTTTTTCCGGAGTCAGAGATGAAAAATTTGATTTTTTGTATTTTTTTTTATTATGAGCAAAAAATTACTTTTTTCCGAAATTCGTCGAATTCGAACACAAGGTACGGGAAAATGATTTGAGGTATCGACTTCAATTTTTTTGAGTTTTATTGCCTTTTTTATCTGTTTTAACACACCGATGAAAGAAATTCAAATTTGTAATATTTGTTTAACAAAATTTTCAAAAAAATAAAAATTGCGTTTTGAAATCTACCTGAGAAAAATGACCCACTTTCGATTATGAAAAAAACTAATTTAGTATTGTTATATTTTAACAAAATATAACAATACTTGTAAGTACTATGAAGTACTTACAAGTCTTAAAATGATAAATAATGCCTTACTTTACGAGTTTTTGTCCAAAGTAGTTTTTTCTAGCGGTGTATCCTTAGGCGTATTGTCAAGGACACGAATTTATGGGGAAAAATCACAATAACTTCAAAACTGTGAAATGGATTTCAAATATTGATAACTTTAGTTAAAGCTGCATTAGTTCACTTTTAGATTTCATTATCTTTTCTCTTAAAAATAAATTGTAAAGGGGCGAAAAATAGCAAAAACTGCAAATACTCCCAGTTTTTCCCATACAAATGGGATCAAAAACTTTGGGCCCATTGCGCGGGCTTGTATGCTTAAAATAAATCAATAATATTTTGCACACAAAATTTGGCCACATAATTTCACTATTAGAAGTTGATCAGAGACAAATGGCAGAAAACGACCCACCCTAATTCTTATGTTTGAGAAAGTTATATGGACCGATAGGTTTAAATACAAGACGTGCTCAACATTGGTCTGCTGTAAATGATATTGTGCTAAAAATAGTTATCATCATTTTATTCTAAGGGCTAGTTATAATGAATTTCTGATAAAAATGTTTACATGCGTAGAGTACCATGGTAGTACGTGGTATATGGCCCAATCGGTTTATGAAAAGCTTTATAACTTTTACATTTTTCTTGTGATTTAGCAAATTCAAACTGCGTATTGTTAGGAACTAAATTTTTTATTATATTGATATAACTTTTTATGAGCTTTTATTTAAAACAAGTAAGAGTGTTATATTCGGCTGTGCCGAATCTTGTATACCCACCATCAAGTTGTACGAGAGTGCAGCTAATTCAAAATGTTGACCAAATGTGGTATTGTTGGTAATATATTTGGACTAAATTCGGTTGCAGTGGTATAGTTACTATAGTTCAACATTTGAAAGTATCAAAGTGGTTTTCCAAGTATTTACCTTGGACAAAATGCTGTTCCATAACCGAATATAGTTTCACATTAATAAGCTGTTTCGATGTGCCATAACCATGTTGATAGCAACACGACAGGTTCATATATTCTGATAGGAGTTTCTAATGCATCTACCGTGTAAAGATCTGGTCCAAACACTTATTGATAGTCATCTAATTTCGTAGATGCAATCTTAATATACTGAATGTACCTCCAAATCTTTTTGATTGTAGATATAAAAAGTGTATGTTATATATATAAGACCTATAGCCAAATGTTGACCGATTGTTACAAAATTTTATATACTGGCTGGTATTAATATAAAGTTTATTTGTGCAAAATTTAGTGCCCACAGCTGACATACTTTATAACTTAATAGCTTTTAATGGGCGTTTGTGGCATTTTAGTGGTTACCGAGAGCGGTTTTTATATGAAAGCTATGGTCAGAAATGGACCGATTCCTATAAAATTTGACATACTGACTGAAAGTTGCATAAAACTTCTCTGTTTTAAATTAAGTAGTCATAGATTTTACAATTTTATTCAATTTATCAGCATAAATGTGATTCCCGGGGCAGGGTTATATGGGAGCTCTAACTAAATGTGAACTCTAACTAAATGTGTTTACCCATTTTCAGTACACAATTTTTACAACATATCGAAAATACTTTTGCTAAATTTTGTCTCTCTAGCTCTTGTAGTTAAGGAACTATCGCGCTTTTCTCTGACGGAAAGACGAACATAAACCGTATTTTCTTTTTGTATTTTTGTGTTTCCATAAGTTTTTTATATGGGAGCTATGGTCAAGTAGTAACCGATTGTAACAAAATTTTGCACACTGGCTGGCATTCACATAAGACTTCCTTTTGTAAAATTTGGTTGCTGTAACCCTTTTCGTTAAGGCGCTATCGCGCTTTTATTTGACGGACAGACGGACATAAACCCTCTTTTCTTTTTGTATTTTTGTGTTTCCGAAAGTTTTTTATATGGAAGCTATGGTCAAATGGTGACCGATTGTGACAAAATTGTTGGCGCACTGGTTGGCAATGACATAAGACCTCCTCGTGCTAAGTTTAGTGATTATATCTATTATAGTTTTAGATTTATTGGCATTTGAGTGTATTTTAGGTGAAATTTTGGCTGTCTCCGTAAGTTTTTTGTATGGGAGCTATGACTAAGTGTGAACCGATTTTGATCAAATTTTACATGCTGTATAAGCTTATGAAAAACTTCTTTTTATCAGCATAGCCATTATAGTTTGTTATTTATTAGAAAATAAGCCATTAGCGTAGGCGAGGTTATACGGGAGCTATGGTCAAATGTTAACGGATTTTGCCCAATTTCAATGGTTTTACCAAGTTTCAGTGAGCTAGCTCATTTCGTTTAGGCGTTATCGTGATTTCAACAGACAGACGGACAGACAGACGGACATCGCTCAATCGTCTTAGAACTCCATAAGGATTCAGAATATATATCGTTTTTGATTTTTGAGAAAATATTAAGGAAATTACAGATGGAATGACAATCTCAATATACCCCCCATTCTTTTTGATGGTGGGTATAAAAAAGCAATGAAAAGCTACTAAAGAGAAAAAAGTGGAAAAATTTTTTTTTTAGATATTTTTAACAAAATATACAGGCATGTCACAGAACTCAATTCCGTTCGGAAGTGGAATGAATTCCGTGTTTTGCTTCTATAGAAAAAGTAAACTGAAAAATTTTTCGGAATGAAACCACTTTCGTTTTTATACCCTTCACCAATAGGTGAAAGGGTATTATAAGTTTGTCATTCAGTTTGTAATTTTTTCATTATTCGTCTTAGACCCCATAAAAATTATACCGATCGACTCAAGAGAGTCGATTTAGCCATGTCCGTCTGTCTGTTTGTCCGTCTGTTTGTCTGTCTGTCTGTTGAAATCAGGTTTGTGCAGCTCCTGGAGGGTGTAGCGAGATAAATTGTATATCAGATTCTAGGAAACCTACCTACGCAGTACGCTATTAAATTTCATCAAAATCGGTCCATAAACACCGGAGATATCGGCAAAATACTAAAATTCGATGGGTACAAATTGACGAATTTTAAAATTTTTTTTTAAAATTTACATATTTTTTAAAAAAAATTTTTAAAATTCTCATCGAATTTTGAATTTTGTCGATATCTCTGGTGTTTATGGACCGATTTTCATGAAATTTGATAGCGTGCTGCGTTGAAGTATTTTCTAAAATCTGACATATAATTCGAATTTTTTTTTTTAAATGCTGTTTTTTTTAAAAAAAATTTTAAAATTGCCAATTTGCGTACATCGATATATTTTGCTTTAGCGATATCTGAGTTGTTAATATGCCGATTACGATGAAATTCAACAGTGCTCTGCGTTGAATGATTTCCTAAAATTTGATATACAATTCAGAAAACTTTCTTCAAAAAAATGATTTTTTTTTACAAAAAAAATGTATTTTTTTTACAAAAAAAATGTATTTTTTTTACAAAAAAAATGTATTTTTTTTACAAAAAAGTATATTTAAAAAAAAAAAACTATTTTAAATTCGGCAATTAGCGGGACATCGAATTTGGAGTTTTGGCTATATCTCAGATTGTTATATACCGATTTTGATATTTAATATTGTTTTGCTTTAGTGGATTTCCTAAGATCTGAGATCTTATTCATGTCAGTATACTATCCGCAAATTGAGGAATTTTAAACAAATTGAAGAATTTTATACAAATTAAACAAATATAATTTAAAAGGAAATATAAAATTTTAATTCGGCATCGAATTTCGAGTTTTGGCTATATCTCAGGTGTTAATAGAAATGTATATTGAAATTTGATAATAAACTTCATAGAACACTATTAACATCCAATATTTAACTTATGTCGGTATGCCATCCAGGAGCTACACAAACCTGATTTCAGTAGACGGAAATACGATGTACATATGTCTAAAAATAGTGGTATGACTTTTGAACATAGTGATTGCTCATTATTTGCGACATATAATAAGTATATTTATATAAAATTGTAGGTAATCTTTTTATGAATTATGCAAAATACAACTCATTACAATGGTATACACTCAGAATATTATGTAAGTAAAATTAACTTAAAATGTAATTTGAAATGAATGAATATTCATTTAAAAACCGGTCAACTGATTTTTCATTCAAATTCAATAAATATTTCATTTAAATTTAATTGACAAATATTTAAACTACATTTTCAGTTTTAAAAACGGAATATTCAGTTGTTTTCAAAAAAATTACTGACAAAAATTTAAACTACATTTTTAGTATCAAAAACGGAAATTTTCATTTTTAAAAAATTGAATGGTAAAAAACTACGTAAAATTTCCATAAAACGGACAATTTTCATTTGTTTTTGTAATTAACGTAATATAAAAGACGAAACCATAAAAAGGTTATATCAAGATATATGTACACGGTAGTTCCATTGTCACTTTTAAATTTAAAAATCACTATCTGACATATATAAGGATTATGACATTTGTGAAAAAATAAAGCTACCATATATGTTTGGATTTGTTTTCAATTTTGTAAATATTTAATATTTTTATTGAAATTATTTTTCTTCAATATAAATATAAAAAAAATATTAAATATTGAATTTAAGAGAGCCTGGATCATAAAGGAATAATTCTAGACAACCATTATAACAACTACAAGGTCAAAATGTGTTTATAATGATATGCAAATTTGATGCCGTTCGATATTCAAAGCTGTGTTTTTAAAAAGTGGCAATATTTTTTCAAATGTAAATATAAAAATGAAATTTCAGAAATCCTTATTAAAAATTTAGTAAGACTATTGGAACTACCTTGTACTTGTATCATGGGTTATATCCAAGGCTTATATATACAGGTTAACGCATGGCTACAACAAATACAACAAGCCAAAAACAACATAGATTTTATTGTTGGATAATAAGTTTTTTAATGCCAAAATTTAAAACAACAATTCGACAATTCAGAATAACAACAATAATTTGACATTAGAAAACTTAAACAAATTTTGAACTAGAACAAATTTTGAAAAACAGCTGACGAGTTGCAGTCACTTGCTATAATTACACTATGGTTATATCCTTCAAGGCATCAAATAACCAAACAGACAAAACAAAGTTTGTTGTTTGCTTAGGCCATACCCCGTAATAGGCAGCCAGTATTATGAAAAGTTTCTTCAATAAGCAAACCTAAGATACTTAAGGAAAAACAATAATTAAACAAATACGAATTATATTTGATACAATAATTGAAGAAATATATAAAAACTAAACAACTGATATTTTCAAATGTTACGGATTTTCAGTATTTTTTTGTAGGTTGTTTTTTAAACAAATATATAAATATGTTAAAAATCAATTTTCATGTAAATTTAAATGAATATTCATTTGAAAACAACATAATCGAAAATTTCCTAAACAACATACAATCAGTTACTGTAATAATTTCCTGAGTGTACGTTCAAAACCATACATATACATATGTATAAAAATCTAACTGAACCTATAGGTTAATATATTAATTATATATAATTGTATATATTGGTACTAATTCTGCCTACTAAATTCACAGACATTCAAGATTAACCATGTGCTTTTCCTATAAGAAAAAGATATACACGTATTTTAAAATGTTGTGATAAAGATGTAAAGCCAAGACACCGAAATCAGGATACAAAATTTTGAACAATATAGAACTTTTGCGTTTAACTTTTAAATGTATTTTAGGTCCAATTTATGTAAGTTTAACATATCAAAATATAGGTAATATTTCCGTGATTAACACAAAAAACAACTTAATAAAATTGAAAAAAATAATTTTGAAAATATCCCTTCAAAATCTATATACAATATCAATCAATTAAAGAGTCTAAGTATACCCTAAGAACAAAAGGCTTGCCAAATTGAAAAAAACAATACTTAATACAAATATTATTTCTGAAGTATTTATCTAACTTTATAACAATCTAAAGCATATAACATAAACCATAGAATAAATAAATACCTAGAAAGTCAACGAAACGTCAAAGTACACCTGGGACCTGTCAATAGTACGGATCAGTAATAGTGTATTGGTAAGCCTAAAAAGAGCTTTTACTTTTCTTAATGAATACAAACAGTTGCACAAAAAAGTATGATATGATGGGACGAAAATTTTCTTCAAGATTTTCTCCGTAATTTTAAGAAATTTTCTTGAGAAATCCATATTTTAAGGTATAGAATGAGTTTTACTTGATTTTAGGATAATTAAAATCTATAAACAATTTTTTATTCTAAATTTCATTATTTTTTTTAATACCAAAAATTGCAGCCCTACTTGTTCAATACAAATTAAGCAAAAACAAAAAAAAAAGAATGTCGAAAGAAAACAAAATAAAAAATTTTCAGTTTGTAAAAAATAAAAAGTGTTTCGACATTAAAATAATGTTAAAATATTTAAAAAAAAAATAACATTTTATGTGTGCAATTTAGAACAGTGGGTTTCATTCAAAATAAGGCGTAATTTTTCAAACAAAATTTTGAGTACAAAAAGCTTTTCTGTTTGTCAAAAAAGCTTTCATTTCGTGTACGTGTGATTTAGTAGAATACTAAATTTTAGTGGATCAGCTGACGACCTTCTATATATTCTTCTATGACATAAACTACTTCTTGTTTTTTTGTTTTATTATTTAATATGTTTTACATTTGCACCGAAAGAGCAATACCCCAGAAACATCTCGTTAAAGCAACCATTTTAATCGGTCCCCTTACTTTTAAGACATATGAGTTGCATGAGCTACTGAAATATTGCAAAATTAATAGATCTATTTTTAGACAAATATTGATATATTCGAAATTCACACACAAGTTATGTTAAAATATATATAAATTCTCTTACAAATGTAATATATTATTCTAAAAGTTTCTAAAAACACCATTGAATAAAATTTGACATAAAGCATTGAATAAAATCATAAAAATTTTGTTATTTGAACACCATTGGTGAAGGATATATAAGATTCGGCAAAGCCGAATATAACACTCTTACTTGTTTTAAATGGAATTGAATTTGTATGTTTTTCTTTGTTTATTTGATATTTTATCAATAATTCAGTGTTGTTTGTTGAAAAAATGACAGAGTAACTGATTTCAATTGAAAAAATCGTGTTTTATAATGATTTTGGACATTTACAATTTTTCGGAATCTATAGAACCTAAAACCATTTCGATCGGAATTCAACTACGGAATGGTTTCAATTCCGAACGGAATTTGTGACATGCCTGATACTCTTGATTTACAAATGTATCACAAATTATATGCCATTCTAAAGCGCAATCTGTTTTCTTTTATTTGTTATTAAAAAAAGTCGTTTCCCGAGTTTTTTTAGTTTATCAACATGTTTTTTTGTGGACGTACTTCCACTAAAGCTTTTATAATTGCTTCTGTTAATCTTTGGAGGAGAGGATCCACTTACATATAATGTATATGCAATGGTAAATGCATATATTATTCGGAACACTTTTTACAATTTAAACATAAACAAATGTGTTATTGGAACCAAAAATATTTCCGCCAAAACTCATGTTGATATTCACAAAAGACTTTCCTTAAAAAAATATCTGATAATTTCAATATATAATGAAATGCTTACAACAAAGTATGAAATATTTTACCCTCAAAAAAAAAATTAAATAAATAAATAAAATGTAAAAAATGCAAACAAATATTTATTTAGTGTCAGTCAAAATTGTAAAATATTCTTGCGAAACAATACAAGTTTTTATTAAGTCACTTCCTTTTGGCAAAAAAATATAGTGATATGAAATAATAAATTGTATATTATTAATTTTTAAACTATTAGTATAAGGTAAATTTAAGCAAAAAACGATTGTCATTAATTTTATTTCAATTAAATATACTTTTGTATTTTTATACAAAAAACAAGGGTATTATAAGTTTGTCAATCATTTTGTAATTTTTTCAATATTTATCTTAGATCTTATGGAAATTATAACGACCGACTTAGAATATACAAAAGGTATCACTTTTATTTAACATTATGACAAGTCTGTCTATATACATTAGAGTGTCCCACCTTTGTATAGAGAAAATTCAACTTTGTACACCCAAACCTTTTATATTTGCCTACAGTAATCCAAATACAAAGTTTAATTCAGATCGGATATCGGGAAAGCTTGCTGATTTGACGCCAAAATTTGCACATTAGGGTGGAGCGAAAAACAACTTTTATTGAAAGTCGATACGCCTGGGTTAATAATCGATGCTCTATATCCTAGGAAGCTCAGAAAATAAAAATTTTGTCTTCCTAGGTCAATGTCCGGAGGTTGCTTATAGGACATTTATTTCTAGGACCCATTTGTAACGGGAAAAATGAGACTTTTTTCGGTTTTTGGTAAATTTCAACCGATAAAGATATGATTTTGGCAAAAATAATAATTGGATGTAGAAGAGAACTAAATCAGCTTTGATTGGAGTTATAAAAACTAAAAATATATGCAGTAGTTTTTAAGTTATTGCAATTTGCTCCGGAAAATTTGAGTCCTTTTCAACACGCCTAAGGATATGCAGCAAAAAAATATTTTTAGAGTACAGAAATTACAAAGTAAGACTTTCCTTATCATCTTAAGACGTATTGGTACTAAAAAGTTTAAATTTTTGAAAATATAATTAAATTTAAATATTTTTTCATACTTAAAAATGGTACTTTTTTTTAAAGACCGTTTCAAAACTCACTTTTTTAATTTTAGAAAATTTTGTTAAAAAAAATATCAAAAATTTAAAAATTTTTGATCGGCATGTTAAAAAAACAAATGTGGTTATAAAGTCCATAAAATTTCAGTTTGATATCTCATATGGTTTCGCCGTACCTGCGACTTGAAATCGTAAAATTTCGCGAAAAAGTACATTTTTGGACATTATTTAAGTAGATGCATAGTTAATTTTATTTAAGTTTTCTTTTGATAAAGCTAATACTGAATTTTAATGCCCAGTCATTGAGGAATGCCCACTAAAATTTTCTTTGATACAAATTTTGATAGAAAATTTTTCTTTATAAAAATTTTTGGTAGCAAATTTTTAGATATCAAAATTTTTCATAGAACATTTTTCGATATAAAAATTTTTTATAGAAAATTTTTCGATATAAAAATTTTTAATAGGAAATTTTTCGATGTAAATATTTTTATAGAAAATTTCTCGATATAAAAATTTGTAATAGAAAATTTTACGATATAAAAATTTTCATAGAAATCGTTTCGGTATAAACATTTTTGATATAATTTTTTTTTTTCATAAAAATTTTTAATAGAAAATTTTTCGATATAAAAATTTTGAATAGAAAATTTTTCGATGTTAATATTTTTATAGAAAACTTCTATAAAAATATAAAATTTTTTAATAGAAAATTTTACGATATAAAAATTTTCATAGAAATCTTTTCGGTATAAACATTTTTAATAGAATTTTTTTTTATAAAAATTTTTAATAGAAAATTTTTCGATGTAAATATTTTTATAGAAAATTTCTCGATATAAAAATTTGTAATAAAAAATTTTACGATATAAAAATTTTCATAGAAATCATTTCGGTGTAAACATTTTTGATATAATTTATTTTTTCCTAATCATTTTTAATAGAAAATATTTCGATATAAAAATTTTTAATAGAAAATTTTTCGATGTAAATATTTTTATAGAAAATTTCTCGATATAAAAATTTGTAATAGAAAATTTTACGATATAAAAATTTTCATAGAAATCGTTTCGGTATAAACATTTTTGATATAATTTTTTTTTTTTCATAAAAATTTTTAATAGAAAATTTTTCGATATAAAAATTTTGAATAGAAAATTTTTCGATGCTAATATTTTTATAGAAAACTTCTATAAAAATATAAAATTTTTTAATAGAAAATTTTACGATATAAAAATTTTCATAGAAATCTTTTCGGTATAAACATTTTTAATAGAATTTTTTTTTATAAAAATTTTTAATAGAAAATTTTTCGATGTAAATATTTTTATAGAAAATTTCTCGATATAAAAATTTGTAATAAAAAATTTTACGATATAAAAATTTTCATAGAAATCGTTTCGGTGTAAACATTTTTGATATAATTTATTTTTTCCTAATCATTTTTAATAGAAAATATTTCGATATAAAAATTTTTAATAGAAAATTTTTCGATGTAAATATTTTTATAGAAAATTTCTCGATATAAAAATTTGTAATAGAAAATTTTACGATATAAAAATTTTCATAGAAATCGTTTCGGTATAAACATTTTTGATATAATTTTTTTTTTCATAAAAATTTTTAATAGAAAATTTTTCGATATAAAAATTTTTAATAGAAGATTTTTCGATGTAAATATTTTTATAGAAAATTTCTATAAAAATATAAAATTTTTAATAGAAAATTTTACGATATAAAAATTTTCATAGATATTTTTTCGGTATAAACATTTTTAATAGAATTTTTTTTTTTTTTATAAAACTTTTTAATGGAAAATTTTTCGATGTAAATATTTTTATAGAAAATTTCTCGATATAAAAATTTGTAATAGAAAATTTTACGATATAAAAATTTTCATAGAAATCGTTTCGGTATAAACATTTTTGATATAATTTTTTTTTTTCATAAAAATTTTTAATAGAAAATTTTTCGATATCAAAATTTTTAATAGAAGATTTTTCGATGTAAATATTTTTATAGAAAATTTCTATAAAAATATAAAATTTTTTAATAGAAAATTTTACGATATAAAAATTTTCATAGATATTTTTTCGGTATAAACATTTTTGATAGAATTTTTTTTTTATAAAAATTTTTAATGGAAAATTTTTCGAATGTAAATATTTTTATAGAAAATTTCTCGATTTAAAAATTTGTAATAGAAAATTTTACGATATAAAAATTTTCATAGAAATCGTTTCGGTATAAATATTTTTTATATAATTTTTTTTTTTCATAAAAATTTTTAATAGAAAATTTTTCGATATAAAAATTTTGAATAGAAAATTTTTCGATGTTAATATTTTTATAGAAAACTTCTATAAAAATATAAAATTTTTTAATAGAAAATTTTACGATATAAAAATTTTCATAGAAATCTTTTCGGTATAAACATTTTTAATAGAATTTTTTTTTATAAAAATTTTTAATAGAAAATTTTTCGATGTAAATATTTTTATAGAAAATTTCTCGATATAAAAATTTGTAATAAAAAATTTTACGATATAAAAATTTTCATAGAAATCGTTTCGGTGTAAACATTTTTGATATAATTTATTTTTTCCTAATCATTTTTAATAGAAAATATTTCGATATAAAAATTTTTAATAGAAAATTTTTCGATGTAAATATTTTTATAGAAAATTTCTCGATATAAAAATTTGTAATAGAAAATTTTACGATATAAAAATTTTCATAGAAATCGTTTCGGTATAAACAGTTTTGATATAATTTTTTTTTTCATAAAAATTTTTAATAGAAAATTTTTCGATATAAAAATTTTTAATAGAAGATTTTTCGATGTAAATATTTTTATAGAAAATTTCTATAAAAATATAAAATTTTTAATAGAAAATTTTACGATATAAAAATTTTCATAGATATTTTTTCGGTATAAACATTTTTAATAGATTTTTTTTTTATAAAAATTTTTAATGGAAAATTTTTCGATGTAAATATTTTTATAGAAAATTTCTCGATATAAAAATTTGTAATAGAAAATTTTACGATATAAAAATTTTCATAGAAATCGTTTCGGTATAAACATTTTTGATATAATTTTTTTTTTTTTTTTTTCATAAAAATTTTTAATAGAAAATTTTTCGATATAAAAATTTTTAATAGAAGATTTTTCGATGTAAATATTTTTATAGAAAATTTCTATAAAAATATAAAATTTTTTAATAGAAAATTTTACGATATAAAAATTTTCATAGATATTTTTTCGGTATAAACATTTTTGATAGAATTTTTTTTTATAAAAATTTTTAATAGAAAATTTTTTGATATACATTTTTTTTCTTTATAAATTTTTAGATATACAAATTTTTAATAGAAAGTTTTGATGTAAAAATTTGTAATAGAAAATTTTTCGATAGGAAAATTTTTATAGAAAATTTCTCGATATAAAAATTTTTAATAGTAAATTTTTCGATATAAAAATTTTGCAATTTTGCAAAGAAATCTTCTCGGTATAAACACTTTTGATAGAATTTTTTTTATAAAAATTTTTAATAGAAAATTTCTCGATATAAATTTTTTTTTATATAAATTTTTAGATAAAAAATTTTTAATAGAAAATTTTTCAATAGGAAAATTTTAGTAGAAAATTTTTAATATAAAAATTTTTCGATATAAACATTTTTAGTAGAAAGTTTTTCGATATAGAAATTTTAATAGAAAGTTTTTCGTTACTAAAATTTTTTGATATAAACATTTCTAGAGAAAAATCTCAAATTCAAATTTTCATTAGAAAATTATTCGATATACAAATTTTTAATAAAATTATTCTTTGTATTAATTTTTGTTACAAATTTTCAATATTAATTTTTGACAATTTTTTTAGCAAATATTTTGAGATGCAATATTTTGATTATAAATTTTTGATAGAAATTTTTAGAAAATAAGTTTTGATGTCAAATGTCAAAATTTGGATTTTTAGTGGCAAAATATGAAATGTTATAAATTTAGTGGAGAATTTCGATCAAAATTAATAAAAATTGTTATTTTGAAGAATGGTTATATTGTTTTATTAAAAATATTTTATTTAACCCTTAACAGACATGGGGACCGAAATGACCCAAATTTTTTTTTTCGAAAATTTATGAAGGGAAACCCCTAAAATTGTTTTACAGCTTAAACGGTGACAACAGATTTAATAAAATTAATCACTAAAATAAACCAAACATTTAAATTTTCGAAAAAAGTGTCATTTATTTCTATAGAAAAATATTTCTTTTGAAAATTTTTCTATAGAAAAAAAGTAAGAAAGTGATATAGTCGGTCAAGCCCGACCAAACGAGACCCTTCACTATTAAGGTCAAAGGTGTTCTTTTTTCTGTATAAAGACAAATATTTGCAAAATTTTGCCATCATACAAACATTTTTTCAAAACTTATATCTTTAAGCTTGAGAGTAGGGTCAAATATAAACCGATTATCTCGAAATTTGACAGCTACATTACAATTTTGACAAATGCGAAAAATAAACTCAAAATTCTCGTTATCTTCATATTTACAAGCGTTTTAGTGATTTTTGTATCATTTTGTGCGTTTTGAGAGAAGACTTTGAATGGAAGCTATGGTCAAATGTAGACCGATTCCAACGAAATTTGGTACAGTGATTTTGGCTTACATAGACAGTATTTATTTTAAATTTCATTAAAAAATATTGATATTTGTGGCCAAAATATCAATTCCGGGAAGTAGGACCTATGGGAGGTACCATAACTAATGGACCGATTTTGACGAAATTTAATAGCTATGGTGCCACTATTGAAAACTGCGCCAAATTTCATCAAATTATCTTCAGAATTGTGACCTGTACTTTGATTACATGGTATACATGGGGGACGGTATACAGATGGACGGATTGACATCTCTAAATCAACTCAGACAAATATTTCTATGCGTTACATAAATCAGCATAAACTTATAATACCCTTTCCATCTATGGTGATGAAGGGTATAAAAACTTATATACATATGTATATGATGGAAAAAAGTGTTATATTCGTAATTGTTAGCATAAAATAAAAATGGCTTCAGCGTTAAAAATTTATACCAATTTATTACATTTCTTTAAAAAAAATAATTTTGAAAATATAAATAAAATAATAGATAATTTTTTATTTAGATTTACAAAATTAAAATTTTATAAAGAAATGTAATAAAATGTTTTTCATCATTTTTTTCTGTCTAAAAAGTCAATTTTGAAACTTGTCTTTTTAGCTGCTGGTTATTTTATTCCCACAGTTTAATAATTCTGAACAATTAAATAAATACTAATAAAAAACGCTAAATATTTATTAAATGAATATAATAAGTGTTAATTATATTTATCCGCAACTCATTATATTTAACCAAAATAAATTATGTAAAAAGTTTTAATTGCATTTAACCATCATAATTAATAATAAACAAATAGAAATTTATACTGAGATAAAAAAGTGAAAAAGAAAAATATACTGGGATTTTTAATAAATGACTTTTTTAAAAAATATGCTAGTGAGATTGTTATAATCGGCTGTGCCGAATAATATATACCCACCATCAAATTAAGTTACATTTAAAAACATAGGGTAGGAGGGGGACCATTTGCCATAGGGGCGCATTTGCCACCACTAGTTTTCTTGAAAACTAACTTATCTTTTTTGATGCTGTAATCGATTTTATATTCGTATATCATTGATATTCTATATCTCAAATTTTGACTGCTGTAGCTTTCATATTTAAAACATCAAGCGTGATTTATTGTTTCAGCAGATCCTGAAAAAATATTTTGCTACAAGTATTTTTGTAATATTTTCCTTAGTTTTTTGTTATCCTAAGAAATTATTCATTAGTTTAATAAACAATATAGTATTGAGAACAAATATTTTTAGTTTTTTTCAATAAATCTATTTCTTATGTGAAAAATAGTTCCTTACATCTAAGGACTCTACCTGGGGCACATTTGCCATACCTATATAACAAAGCAACTCGTCGACATTTTTTTGAGTCCGACATTTGTAATATCCCTAAAAAGGATATCGTATTTTGGTTGCAAGGCCTAATCCATCTTCCATCAGAACATTTTTTTTTATTTTGATATATCACAGTACAATGTTAATAGAGGCCCAATAGTTTAAATTTTGATCTCTGAAATTTTTACTGTTTTGTTTAATTTATCCACGTGAAATGAACTTGCATTAATTTTTTGGTTTGTTTGTTTTGTATATTAAAGCTTTATAGATGTAAAAATTTACTTTATTACAACAATTTTTTTACTTCTTTTTTGTACCCAACTTATTGGCAAATGTGCCCCATGGATGGGGCACATTGGCCACTTTTAGTTAATTTGCTATTTTTCAAATTTGATACATAAAGAAAAGCCGTAGGCAATCTGAACCAACACAGTTTAAAGCTAACATATATAGGTACCTATGAAGAACAAAAAAGTTGTGATAATTCTCACTGTAAGAAACCTGGAGCACTTTAAAAAAAAAGTGGCAAATGCTCCCCCTTCTACCCTATCTCATATCTAATTCAAAATGTGGACCAAATTTAAAAAAAAATGTATTACTCTAGTTGGTATTGTTACTTAAATGCTTGGACAAAATTCAGTTGTAGTAGCTTTATAGTTCAACATATTTGCACTTTGCACAAAATTTGACCTCATTACTGGGTAAAGTTTTACCAAAGACTCTATAATATAAAGATGTTGCATATCCTTACATTGACTTTTCGTATGGTCGTTTTGAAAACTCCATAAAAAAGAGAGTATACTTTAGTACAATTCGAAAACGACTAATTGTCTCTATAATCCAGTGAAATAAAGCTAAGCCACACACACGTGTCCATGAAATGTATGTTTGTTTGTGTGTTGATGTGATTTTTATTGTTCTTTATCTACTTTCATTTCACATTTGAAAGAAAAAAAATGTATGGATTGCAATATCTTTGTATTATATTGTCGTTGGTTTTACATTAAATAGCTTTTAAATACTTTTCATTGTACTTAATATTTAGGCCAAACACGTTAATAGCAATACGGTCCACATATTTTTTAGTAGTTTAGCATCCATCGTATATAAAGTCTGGGCTGAGTATTGATTGATAGCTATCTAACTTCGCCATTTTAATAAACTAAATGTACCTTCAAATCTTTTTGATTGTAGGTATTAAAAAGTAAGAGTGTTATATTCGGCTGTGCCGTATCTTGTATACCCACTATCAAGTTGAACGAGAGTGCAGCTAATTCAAAATGTTGACCAAATGTGGTATTGTTGGTATTATATTTAGACCAAATTCGGTTAGTATAGTTACTATAGTTCAATATTTAAAAGTATCTAAGTGGTTTCCCAAGTATTTACCTTGGACAAGATGCTGTTCCGTAACCGAATATAGTTTTACATTAATGAGCTGTTTCGTTGTGCCATAAACATGTTGATAGCAACACGGCAGGTTCATATATTTTGTTAGGAGTTCCTAATGCATCTACCATGTATAAAGTCTGGACCTAACATTGATTGATAGCTATCTAATTTCGTAGATGCAATCTTAATCTTATATTCTTAAACGAGCAATAATTGTATATATATAGAATGGCTATCTCGAAAACGGCTCTAACGATTTGGATAAAATTTGGACAGTGGGTATCTTTTTTGATGTATAGATCGAAGAAGAAGGGACTTTTGGAACTTTTACCTCTAAGAGGGTAAAAACGGATAAAAAGGGGAAAAAATCGAAAACGCTATGTCTCCTAAAGTAATAGGTATAGAAACAAAATTAAAATTACGTTTTAAACAGCTTTGAAAATAAGCGGACAGGTGTTTGGTACTTTTTTGAAACTATGTCCGATAGGGGGTAAAAAAGGGTGAAAATAGTTTTTTTGGCACCTTTTTAACCCACTCTTATATTTTAAACTAAAGAATATAGAAAGAAACTTGGTACTGCAATCCATAGATGTAAAAAAAAACATGAAATACGTATTTGGTACTTTTTTGATTTTGGAGCCAAAATGGGTAAAAAAGGGATAAAATGATAACTTAACATCTCCAAAGTAATATGAATAGGAACATTATACATTATGTTAAATGCGTTTTAAAAAAATGTACCGAATTCAATTGGCACCAAAAAAGTACCAAATATACATATGGAACTTTTAGAAATTAGGGAATAAAAAGGGGGAAAAATTAGTATTATTTTAAACAAATGAATGTTTGTCTGTATGTATGTTCTTTATAGAATAGTAAACTGTGAATTTGATTGTGTTATGCTCTTTAGCGAGATAAGACTAATTTCCGACAGATGGCGCCACTGAAAATTACTAAAAATTAATTAAATCGTAAACTGTACATTTGATCATGCTATGATCTTTAGCAAAGTTGTAGCGCATGAGCCGACGAAGGCTTTTTAGTTGGTATGAATAATATCCGACAGGTGGCGCTACAAAAACTTACTCAAAGTCAATTTAATCGTAATCTGTACATTTAATCATGCTACAATCTTTAGCAAAGTTGTTGCACATGAGCCGACGAAGGTTTCTTAGTTGGTATGAAGAAATTTCGACAGGTGGCGCTACTGAAATTTACTCAAAGTCAATTTAATCGTATGCTGTACATTTAATCATGCTATAATTTTCAGCAAAGTTGTTACGGATAAGCCGAAGAAGGTTTATGAATTGGAATAAGCAAAGTCCGACAGGTGGCGCCACAGAAAACTACTCAAAATGAATTAAATCGTAAACTGTGCATTTGATCAGACTATAATCTTTAGCAAAGTTGTTGCGCATGAGTCGACAGAGGTTTCTGTTGATATGAATAATTTCCAAAATTATTCAAAATGAGTTAATCTGTAAACTATGCAAACTATGTGTTGGTCGGATAAAATAAATCAAATAATTCAAAATTAACTGAATATTTCTACAATGTCTTTCCTCTAAATTTATTTTAGCACTTTATAATATAAAATATATAAAAACTTTAAAATTTTCCTCAAAATGGTTATCATAAAGCTCCGAGCAAGGCTCGGTCTACCAGGTACTATACTAAATGTACCTCCAAATCTTGTTGATTGTAGATGTAAAAAGGGGATATTATATATCGAGGGTTTATATTCAAAAAGTGCTATCTACAAATTCACAATTTTACAGGAGAGGGAAAAAACTGTTTTTGTCATTAACTATAAGAGAAATAAATAAACTTTGTTTTACAATACCATACAAATCGGGACTAAGATCTTGTACAAATTAAGTTTTTTTATTAACTCCTTATATTTTCGGTTCTATAGTAGATAGCACTTTTTACGAGTTAAAATTTTATCGTTTCAAGTACTAAAGCAAGTAGATAGCATTATTTTAACAAGGAAAAAAATAAAATATAACGAAAATTGAAGCTTTTATTAAAATATCACGAATTTTAATTAAAATAACAAGTTTTTTTGAATAAAACAAGATTTATTATATTTATATTAATAGAATTCAAGGTATGATCTTTCTTATATGACGTTTATTTACAATCCGTTAAGGTCAAAGTAAGTAAAGCCGAGTATATTTTAGAAATCCATGATTACAGTACTTTGTAGGGAATTGTGGTTCATTTTGTTGGTTTATAACAAATTACAATGTATATTTTATAACAATTGTTATTATTTCCACAAATATTTTAAATGTAGATAGCACTATTTTTTGATTATATGTAGATAGCACAAACACAATTTATAAAAAAAAAAAAAATGTTTTTAAATTATTTTTCTTCCTTAAAATTTATATAACATATGACAAATAAGCCAAGGAACACGTTTCCATTAAAAACCATTTTGGTCAAAAATGTAGATAGCACTTTTTGAATATAAAGCGTCGATATATAAGAATTATAGCCAAATGTTGACCGATTGTAACAAAATTTTACCTACTCGCCGGTATTTATAGAAAGCTCATTTGTGCAAAATTTAGTGGCCATAGCTGTCATAGTTTCTAATTTAATAGCTTTTAACTGGCCTTTGCTACATTTTTTTTTTGCTTTCCGGGAGTTTTTTTTATATGAAAGCTATAGTCAAATATGGACCGATTCCTATAAAATTTGATATACTGGCCAATAGTTGCATGAAACTTTTTTATTCTAAATTTAGACGTCATAGCTATTACAATTGCATTCAAATTATCAGCATTCATGTGTTTCCCGGGGCTGGGTTATATGGAAGCTCTTACTAAATGTGAACCGATTTCGCCCATTTTCAGTACACAAATTCTGTTACATATCATACTTTTGTAGAATTGTGGCTCTCTAGCTCTTGTAGTAAAGGAGCTATCGCACTTTTATCTGACGGACAGACGGACATATACCCCCTTTTCTTTTTATATTTTTGTGTTACCGTGACCGATTGTGACAAAATTTTACACACTGGTTGGCATTGAAATAAGACTTCCGTGTGCTAAATTTGGCCAAAGCTATATCATTTTTTGGCATTTAAGTATATTTTAGGTGGAATCTAGGCTGTCGTCGTTAGTTTCTTGTATGGAAACAAAGATTAAATGTTAAGCGATTCCGATTAAATTATATGCTACCTAGTGCTTATGTTAAGCTTCTATATACTAAATTTTATCATCATAGCTGTTATATTTTGTCATTTGTTATCAAATAAACGATTAGCCTAGACGAGGTTATACAGAAGCTTTAGTCAAATGTGAACAGATTTTGCATGATTTCAATACTAAAATTTTGCAATAATTGAATAATATTTATGCAAAATTTCAGTGTGCTATATATATCCTTTCGTTAAGGTTTTATAGTACCGACATTAGACGGACATACAGACGGACATACAGACGGACATTGCTCAATCGTCTTAGAATTTCATAAGGATTCAGAATGTACTTCAATTTTAATTTTTTGAGCTAGTGTTAAGGAAATTACAAACGGAATGACAATCTCAATATACCTTCCATTCTTTTTGATGGTGGGTATAAAAATAGGTGCAACAATTTTGTTTCTTTCAAATGATGATGCAGTTAGCACCTTTGCATTCTAAGCTAGCGATATGAACTTTTAGAATATAGCCTGGGTACCAAGACTAGAATAATGCTTCCCACATATTATAGCTTGAGTATTTATCTTAATTAGTTTAATAACTTTTCAACTATATTCAAGTACTTTTCCTACATAGTATAAACCAAGGTAATTCAAATTCTGTAGGATTCACTTAACCCTCATACTATGTTAGGAAAAAATTACACATGTGATGTTCGGGTCATATTTTGTACCCACATTTTTTTAATTGAGAAAATTCTAGTTTTGTACATTTCAAAAATATGTTTAAGGCTTGTGATCAACGCAATATTTGTTAGTTAGAGTAATTGTATGTCAGTGTAACGTAGAAACAGGTTTTTTTTTCAAGTTATGCACTCAATAAAGGTTGCACCTTTTCCGTTTTTTTCTGATCACAAAGGGTTTTTGTTGACTCTCTTTCTACAACCATTCGTTATTTTTTTGGCGTTTTGTTGGTCATTCTTATATTGTTTGTGTTGTTGTCATATAAAATACTATGCATATGGGTTAATTCCAAACACAATGCTTTTTTTTCGTCTCAAGCTTTTTATTTCTTTCATGTAAAAGAAAATAAAAAAACAAAAACGGCAAGTAAGCTCTAAAATAATTAGCAACAAACAAAAGTAGTTGTTATTATTGTAAAACTTTCTGCTAAATTGTGCAAATGGTGCTTTACCTGTATATCATGCCTATTACATACAAATATACCTGTCTCCCCACATGTTATTCATTAAGCAACATGGAAAAAGAGTTGAAAACAATAGAATAATAATAAAAACTTCAACTGTTTTTCAATAATTGTATTTATTTTTATTGCTTTTTCCTGGTTTTACCTGAAAAATGTTATCAATGTCATTTTGACGTTCTCATTTTACTTTGTCTCTGCATTTTTTCCGTAATGTCACATTTTTTTAATTAAGTCATAATCATTACTTGAGCTGTTTGCTTTATGTGCATCGCTATTAAAAAGTGCAAGAAGTGAAAAATTGATTAAGATAAAAAATAAAATAATCAGGTATGTGATGGACATTTTCGTTTTGAAATCGATCGATTTCAGACATATTTTTTAGCTAATTTTCGGTTATTTCCCCCAAAAATAATGAAAATTTTGGCTTTAATCCTTTTGACTGATATTTTATCTTTCATTTGGTTTGAGTTTTTTGGGGAAATAACCGAAAACCTCAAAAATATATCTCAAAAATATATCTGAAATCGATCGATTTGAAAACGATCGTTTTCCATCACATACCTGAATAAAATCAATTATTTGGTGTTTTCAAGTGAATTTATAATCGCACGATGGTAAGTACAGCTAAAAATTTCCGTACTGTCACACAGTTATTTAATAAAAAATCGTAAAAAATAAAATAAATAAAAATGTATATTAATATCCCAGTAAAACTTTTCATTACCAAATAATGAGTTAAACAGTTAAACTATTGAACACGAACTACTTACTCATTCGCTGTTTAAGTCATTACATTAACCTGGGGATGTCATTGGAGGCAAGTACTTACCAATTGCAGAAAAGCAATGACTTGGGTAAGCAATTTAAAAGCAACAACAACAACAGTAACAACTTTTTTGTTGTTGTTTTATTAAAAACATATATTTTTAAACGAAATACAAAATTTTTTTTATGATCCCATGGGGGCTCGAACCCAGACCCTCCGACTGCTAGGCAGAGACTCTTCCACTGAGCTACTTCATATGTTGAAAACTTAGCAGCTTATAATTAATATAAACAATTTTTATTTTTAGATCCAAAATCATGTGAAAAGTACTTTGTTTTTCCCTGCTTTTTTTTGATTTGTTGTAATTTTTGGAAAAAAATATTTTTATAAGATTTTTTGTAATTATTTTAAAACTTTTTTAAAATTATTTTAAAACTTAAACAATTTAAATCTTCTTTTTTGTATAAGTTTTTACATAAGATTGACTCTTACTTACTTAAATGTTATAACCTGTTAAGGTCAAAGTCCGAGCCTATTTTAGAATTCCATGGATTTCGATCTTGTGCGAATATTTTCCAATTTTATAGACCAAGCTTTGGAAAATGTTCCTCTACTTGGTCTTTCTATCGAAGTTTCGGACATCCTCCTCTAACATTAGGTAGTGGGACATTGCAATTCTAATTTTATCCTCTTCATTGTATTTTTTTTTCAAGAGAGGGTTACTAGCCCGTAATCCTAACCCATTTTTATCGATCTTATGGGACAACTCTCGGAACATGTTAACTCACAATATTCATGGGTGTTAAACTAGATCCCCGGGTAATACCATGAGGAGGTGTGTGTCCACAGTTGAGATGAAGGATGACCCAGATAAGTTGGGCTTACCAAGTTAAGACCAATTAGAATCGTGTTTGGTATTCAACATCCCCTACATAATCAAAATTGACTCATGATGGTATTTTTTCATTAACGTGAGTTAGTTTTACAAATGTTTTTTACAGAAGATAATATTTAAGTTCTTAAAATTCAAAAGTCATTTAAAAAGACTCTTTTAATAAAAAAAAAACTAAAAAAAATTGTTGCCCTTGGTGGGATTTGAACCGGGGCCATTCAGTTTAAATTACCATCTTAATTACAAATAAGTACTTCTGTAATAACTTATTATTTATTCGGATGGTATGTTGTAGTCGTTACAAGGTAACCAGTTATCAGAGTACTTGCTATTACCAAAGTTTTGCTGGGATATTACGAAGTTTTGATCACTTTTTCTTGTTTTTATTTTCCGTGAAATAACTTTTTAGAAGAAAAAAACAAAAAAAATATCACGAATTTCTTTACTGTCACTTTTAAGTAAAAAGGTTTTTTTTATTTTAAAAGCTTATTTCTCGAAAATTCTGCTTGATTTCAATACTGTAGTTCTTTCGATGTAAAGATAATTTGTTATATTAGTTTGAATGACTATTGTTGTTGTTATTCTTCTAAAATCTTAAAGGTTAAAACAAAGGCAAAGTTGACGGGAGCTGAAAGAGCAAAACGTTATCGAGAAACGTTATTCCCCTATAAATAGGGGGAACATGATGGTTTTTCCTTTTGTTATTTTGTTGCATTTAAGCAGTTGTTAATTCGGTTTATAAATTACTCACGTTTTTTGGTAAGTGAAAATAAAATTTAACAAATTTTCTTCTTGGAAATTTTTCTTATTTTTATAGGAAATTTTTCAAAAATTTCCTATTTTTAAAGGAAATTTTTCAGCACTTTCCTATTTTTATAGCAAAAAAATTTCCTATTTTTATAGGAAATTTTTCAAAAATTTTCTATTTTTACAGGAAAATTTTCAAAAATTTCCTATTTTTATAGGAAATTTTTCAAAAATTTCCTATTTTTATAGGAAATTTTTCAAAAATTTCCTATTTTTATAGGAAATTTTTCAAAAATTTCCTATTTTTATAGGAAATTTTTCAAAAATTTCCTATTTTTATAGGAAATTTTTCAAAAATTTCCTATTTTTATAGGAAATTTTTCAAAAATTTCCTATTTTTATAGGAAATTTTTCAAAAGTTTCCTATTTTTATAGGAAATTTTTCAAAAATTTCCTATTTTTATAGGAAATTTTTCAAAAATTTCCTATTTTTATAGGAAAGTTTTCAAAAATTTCCTATTTTTATAGGAAGTTTTTCAAAAATTTCCTATTTTTATAGGAAATTTTTCAAAAATTTCCTATTTTTATAGGAAATTTTTCAAAAATTTCCTATTTTTATAGGAAATTTTTCAAAAATTTAAATTGGATTTTCTTTACTGTCACAAAAAATTCCGTACTGTCACTTTTTTATTTTTTTCAAGTTTCCAGCAAAATACAACAATTTCTTCCAAATTGTTTGAAGCAAATTTGTTACTTTAAATGTAAGCTGCACAAAAACAAATTTTTGTAAAAAAATTACTTTTTTTTAATTCTTGAATTATAAAAGGAAAAAAATAACGAAAAATAACGAAAAATAACTTTTTGCTATTACTTAACCCGTTTTTTTTTTTAAGAAAAACATCCAAAGCTGGTAAATAATAAGTGAACGAATGCGATAGTAGGCTTTGTTCTAACATTTTTGCATTAATTTCTTAGTTTTGTAAATTTTTGTAAAAAGTGACATTCCGGAAAATATTTAACTAAAAAGTGACATTCCGGAAAATATTTAACTAAAATGCAATAAAAAAGCAAAACAAATTATTTTTAAAGAAACTAAAAGTAATTTCGTAATCTGCACAAATCTTAATGCAAGTAAACAATTTCAGAGAATAAATTCCTCAACCTTAAAAAAAAAATGCTCATGTACACTACTTTTGGAATTAACCCATATATGTAATATTAAAAAATCGAATATCCCTCATACGACATGTACTCTTTTAAGGTTATTGCTTTAGGTTTCTTAAAAGTATGCTATTGTTTTTACCAGACAAACAAGACTAAAGGAATCAGTACTACTTAGCGTATACGTAATATTGGAAATTCGAATATCTGTCATACGACATGTACTCTTTGAAAGTGAATGCTGTTTAAAAACACTCGACGCGTAGTGGAAAAATAATTACTAATGTTAAATGTGTGACATTTTAAATATGTTTAGCCTAAAATTAAACTAAACCTAAAAAACTTGTTCACACCTTAGGCGCAATATCTATATTGCTTTTAGGGTGTCACAAATTTTATTTAATTTAAAGTTAGATTAAGTTTAAAAGAAAATTTGCAAAAATATTTTTTTAAGAGCCCCCTAAAGTATACTATATCTATGCACAGCCTTTTCTTAAACCTACTTTCTTCACAAATTGTAAGTGGGTGTAATGTTGCAAGAATTTGTCTGCATAAGATTTTAATTAAAATTAAACCCACAATATTTAAGTCATTAGACATGATAAGACATGTTTAGACAAATTTAATTTAAGATGAAGCAAAATAGTATCATTAGATTGAAATAAATTGCGGATGAGTTTATAATTCAATCTTTAAAAATTTAAACCGAATTAAATTTATTGATTCTTTTTTTAAGAATTCAAGCTTTAGATTTAGTGAAGTATATAATATAAGAAAATAAAAAAAGTATTATATGGCCGATTATAGAGCCAATAAAAATGTTTGAAAATACCTACTCGAAATATATTTGTATCATTTTTAGGAAATTTGAAAAGAAATGAAAGAAGATTAATAATATTGTACACAAAAAGGATAAGGGAAACCTTTTAAATTTAGGTATAAAATAACAAATTATTTTAAATTAGGATAAGCTTTAGAGGTAAGATAACTAAAAGGGAGTAGAATTAAAAGTAATCAATCAATGAAAATAATTTTAAATTAATGTTTGACTATTTTGAAGGAAAGTTTTGTTATGTGACTATTAATAGTCTATCTTATGATATTATAATTATTTTTAGTATATGTAATTTTTGATATATGACTTTTTTAAAGCACATATTAGCCAAGTCCACCTCCATATTCTGTTCTATTTCATAAATCGTTAATATATTGAACTTTGCCTCATGAATACAATACACTCTTACCGCTTTACTATCTTACCCCACCAAACTCCCACTGTTTAAAAATATAGTATATTCTATGTGGTTTTTCAAAATCTCTAAAAAAAATTCGATACTTCTATTTTATGCCAAAAAATTTTGCTTTGCTACAATAAAAATTTTTTATAACAACTTACAAAACATTTGTTTGTTGTCGTTTTATATGTATCATATGAAATGGCGCTTAAATACACAGATTTGTTCACATTGTCATCTCAAACTGAAGCATTTAAACGAGAAATAAATTTTGGGGGAAAATACTGAAACTTAAAATAACATACAACATTTGTAGTAAAATGTTGCGTTTAAAAACATTTGCTTATAAAAAATTCGCTGCAACGAGATATTTGTATAAAGATTTAGGAATGGCAGATGCTTTACGATTCAGGGATGGGATTAGTGTAATGATATTATAGCCATATGACAAGACGTATAGTATCTGCACTTATATTATTCTCAGTCCATAATATTATATCTAGCCTAATGATTTATTTGAGTACTTATTAGGGTTCATCTACAAAAATGCGAAATCTCACCTTAACTCCTCTTAGAAAGGTTCTACCTGAAAAACAAACCATGTTATGAACAATTTTATATAGATTGAGAAAATTTTAACCAATAAGAATTTTATTATTATACCCAGCATCAAAAAGAATGGCGATTGTCATTCCGTTTGTAATTTTCTTAATATTGGCTCAAAATATTGGCGATATCTGTCTGTCTGTGTGTCTGTCTGTCTGTCTGTGTGTCTGTCTGTCTGTCTGTCTGTCTGTCTGTCTGTCTGTCTGTCTGTCTGTCTGTCTGTCTGTCTGTCTGTCTGTCTGTCTGTCTGTCTGTCTGTCTGTCGTCTGTCTGTCTGTCTGTCTGTCTGTCTGTCTGTCTGTCTGTCTGTCTGTCTGTCTGTCTGTTTGTCTGTCTGTCTGTCTGTCTGTCTGTCTGTCTGTCTGTTTGTCTGTCGTCTGTCTGTCTGTCTGTCTGTTTGTCTGTCTGTCTGTCTGTTTGTCTGTCTGTCTGTCTGTCTGTCTGTCTGTCTGTCTGTCTGTCTGTCTGTCTGTCTGTCTGTCTGTCTGTCTGTCTGTTTGTCTGTCTGTCTGTCTATCTTTCTGTCTGTTCATAAGGATTATTCCTTATGAAATTCTGTTTTGGTTTTTGAGTCAATATCAAGGAAATTACTAACGGAATGACAAGCTCAGTATACGCCCCATTCTTTTTGATGGTGGGTATAAAAATATTCATTGGTGTTGTTTTCTAGATTTAATATCTGATGGCGTAAATTGATAAGTAAAGACTTATACTACAAATATACTTAGAGTGACTTATAGTCAGACAGTATCATGTAAGGATACACCGGATCTTAATAAAGACATTAATTTTTAAGAATGTTTGCTATCTTAAGAGATCTAGTTCTGTCTGCAATGAAAATATATTTAAACAAACTCTTATAATTTAAAGTCTCAATCTATGGCACAGCATCCATGGATACTGAACTGCTGATCAATCTCGATCTGCTGCAATTAAAGGCTGACATTGAGTTCAAAAGAACATAATCGAAAGACTTGGTGAAAGCTGGAATCTCAGAGAGTATATACTTTTTCAAACTGTTTAAACTGTTAATTTTCGGTCGGAATTTCCGCTCAAACGGAAGTTCCGAATTTATAAAACAAAACTGTAAGAATTTGAAAGAAATATTACAATAATTATAATTAAAATTGTAGTTGGTGAATTAGTGATCGTCTTAAGTTCAGTTAACAAAATTAAAGAAAAAACAAGTAAGAAAGTGCTATAGTCGGTCAAGCCCGACCATAAGATACCCTTCACCACTAAGGTCAAAGGTGTTATTTTTTTACTGTATAAAGACAAATATTTGCTAAATTTTGCTATTATACAAACATTTTCTCAAAACATATATATTTAAGCTGTTTCCGTTATGTGGACTTATATGAGAGCTAGGGCCAAATGTAGACTGATTGTTTCGAAATATGGCAAATTGATTACGGTTTTTACAAAAATTATGTATACAAAAAATTAACTTAAAATTCTCTTTATCATCAGATTTTCGAGCGTTTTAGTGATTTTTGGCTCATTTAGTGCTTTTTGACAGAAGATTTTGTATGGGAGTTATGGTCAAACGTGGAGCGATTTAAAATCGGTCCACGTTTACATGAGCATTATTTCTTTTAAATTTCATGACAAAATATTGATATTTGTGGTCAATATATCAGTTCCGGGAAGTGGGACCTATGGAAGGTACCATAAATAATGGACCGATTTTGAGCAATTTCAATGGCCATAGTCCCAATATCAAAAAACTGTACCAAATTTCATCAAATTATCTTTAGATTTGCGACCTATCCTTTGATTACATGGTTTACATGGGGGTCACACCAGCCGGCCAGCCAGCCAGACGGACGGACGAACGGACTGACTTCGCTTAATCGACTCAGAAAGTGATTCTAAGCCTATTTGTGTACTAAAAGATGGGTCTAAGACAAATATTTCTTTGCATTACATGCATCAGCACAAACTTATATCCTTTCCACCTATGGTGGTGAAGGGTATACACATTTTCTTACTAAATCCGATTAAGCTATTAGCTTTTACTCTACTCTAAGATTAATTTTTTCTAGCTCTACATCAATTCATTCATAATACTTTTAGTGCTTATATAAAAACCAAATACAAAATATCATCAATCTTTTCTTGATGCCATCAAGATATTACATTGCAACAGTAGTATTTTTTTTGTTAATCATGTAACAAGAAGAACATTACAACAGGACAATAAGTTTTCCATGAGTAAAAATATTTAGTTAACTTTATAAAGTTAAAAGAGGGAAAAAACCATATAAACGGAAAACTTATCAAAAACATTATTTGGTTTTTATGTTGCAGATACATTTTGGTTTAACCAAGTTTAATTGATGCATAAGAATTTAAAAAAAAAGATTAATTGAAATTCTTATCTAAGAGAAAGAAAGACATTCAGATTAATCTTTTAAGAAGAGGAGCTTTATTTTCTTTTTAAATTTAATTTGATGTAAATTAAGATTTATATCTGATTTTCTATTAATCAGTCAGTTTTAAAGTTTTTGAATTTTTGCACTTTTTCTATCCGACAGTTTTTGATGACCAGCTTATGACCATTATTTGCACTTATGGCCATGTTTGTATACCCACCATCAAAAAGAAGGGGGGGGGGATATATAATGATTGTCTTTGAAATTTCCTTATAATTGACTCCAAAACCAATTTTAAGGAAATTCTAAGACGATTGAGGGATGACCTTCTGTCCGTCTGTCAGTCTGTCCATATGTCTATTGCAGTCACTATAATACCTAAACAAAAAGAAGTTAGGTCACCAAAACTTGGGAAAACTTAATAGGTATGATGTTAAAATATAGTATAGAGAAGTTTTATGTAAGTACTAGGTACCTTATACAATTTCATTGAAATCGGTTCTCAGCTAGCCATAGCTACCATACAAAAAACTAACGGAATTTTACAAAAAATTTTTCGGTATGAAAAAGTTGTGTATTGAAAATAGGCAAAATCGATTCACATTTAGGTCGAGCTTCCAAGTAACCCCACAACGAAAATCATATTAATGCTAATGAATTGCACTATTATACTATTTTTATGAACCGCCATGGTATAGCAGGTTAGTCATCCCCCGAGCATACCAGAGGTTCCAAATTCAATCCCCGGTCAGACCCACTTGAAAATAATAAATTTTCAAAAAAAGCGGCGGTTCACCTCATAACTCAGCTAGCCACTGGTTATTGAGTATTAGGTTATGCAAAACTTCTCTAACAAATGCATTTGCCGTTCGGAGCCGGAGTTAAAACGTAGGTCCCTTTCAATAGAATCGGAGGCAGCTCATGGTCTGAGAGAAGTACCCCTTGTTCCAATTGGAATGTTGTCGGGGAATTATATATATATAATTATACTATTTAGATATGAGAACTTAATTAAGAACAGAGATGGTTTTTGCAACATTTGGTCTGTTTTTAAAATCTAATCAATTATAAACTATGAGAGCTATGTCCACTTAATTTTGCATAAATAAGCTTTAAAATTTGATGACAATCTATCACCATTCCACTATAGTTCTTATTATATAACATCCCCTTTTTTATACCCACCATCAACAAAAATGCGGAGTATATTGAAATTGTCATTCCGTTTGTAATTTCCTTAATATTGGCTCAAAAACCAAAAGGGATATATTCTGAATCCTTATGAAGTTTTAAGACAATTGAGTGATCTCTCTGTCTGTCTGTTTATCTGTCTGTCTGTCTATCTGTCGTCTGTCTGTCGTCTGTCTGTCGTCTGTCTGTCGTCTGTCTGTCGTCTGTCTGTCGTCTGTCTGTCGTCTGTCTGTCGTCTGTCTGTCGTCTGTCTGTCGTCTGTCTGTCGTCTGTCTGTCGTCTGTCTGTCGTCTGTCGTCTGTCTGTCTGTCTGTCTGTCTGTCTGTCTGTCTGTCTGTCTGTCTGTCTGTCTGTCTGTCTGTCTGTCTGTCTCTCTGTCTGTCTCTCTGTCTGTCTGTCTGTCTGTCTGTCTGTCTGTGTGTCTGTCTGTCTGTCTGTCTGTCTGTCTGTCTGTCTGTCTGTTTGTCTGTTTGTCTATTTGTCTGGTTGTCTGTTTGTCTGTCTGTCTGTCTCTCTGTCTGTCTGTCTCTCTGTCTGTCTGTCTGTCTGTCTGTCTGTCTGTCTGTCTGTCTGTCTGTCTGTCTGTCTGACTGCCTGTTGAAATCACGATAACGCCTAAACGAAAGGAGCTAGCTCACTGAAACTTATTAAAAATATTCTTCATCTTTGAGGAAATTTTGGTATTGAAGTTGAACAAAATCTGCTCACATTTGACCATAACTCCTGTATAACCTCGTCTAGGCTAATCGTTTATTTGCTAACTAATGACAAAATATAACATTTGGTATATAGAAGTTTTGCATAAGCCCTTCTTCTTCTTCTGTTATCCTTGACTCCCAGTGGAGCATAGGGCCTCAACCATCCTTTTATATCGAACTCTATTGCGAGATGTTAGGCATACATCATTTCAGGAATAGTTTGCTGCTTGTAACTCCGCATCAATTGACCTTCTCCACGTTATAGCAGGTGCACCAACACGACGGCCGCTTCCTTGTGGATTCCAACGAAGCGCTTGTCGAGCAATGTTGGTATTTGGCCTTCGAAGTGTGTGGCCTATCCATCGCCATTTCCGTTGACATACCTCTATAGAAGAAGGGATTTGGTTTGTAGCGTTTAGTAGATCTTCATTTCTTATTCGATTTGGCCACCATATATTAAGGATTTGCCGCAAGCATTTGTTTGCAAAGGTTTGCAGGCGCTTATCGATGGCATTTTGTGTTTCGCAGCCGTAATACAAGATGGACTTGACATTCGAGTTATATATTCGTAACTTAGTTGTTGTTGATACATAAGCCCTAGGCAGCATATAAAATTTCATCAAAATCGGTTCACATTTAGCCATATCTCGCATACAAAAAACTTACTGAAACAGCCTAAATTTCACCTAAAATACACTTAATTGCTAATAAATCTAAAAGTATAACAGATATAACTACTTAATTTAGTGACAATAGCTTCCATATAAAAAACTTACGTAAAAACAAAAATACAAAAAGAAAAGGGGGTTAACGTCCGTCTGTCCGTGAGATAAAAACGCGATAGCTCCCTTACTACAAGAGCTGGAGTGACAAAATTTTACAAAAAAAAATTTTGATATGTTATAAAAGTTATGTACTGAAAACGGGCGAAATCGGTGCACAGTTAGAGCTCTCATATAACCCTGCCCCGGGAATCACATTTATGCTGATAAATTAAAAACAATTGTAATATCTATGACAATTAAATTTAGAACTGAGAAATTTAATGCAACTTTTGGTCAGTATGACAAATTTTATAGGAATAGGAATCTTTGACCATAGCTTTCATATAAAAACCGCTTCCGAAAACCAAAGAAAAATGTAGCAAAGGCCAGTTAAATACTATTATATTAGAAACTATGACGGCTGCCTCCACAAAATTTTTTAATTTCGGAAAAAGTTTTATATAAATACCAGCCTGCATGTCAAATTTTGTTACAATCGGTCAACAGTAGGCTATAGTTCTTATATATAAAACATCCTCTTTTTATATCAACAATTGAACTATAAAGTTACTGCAACCGAATTTAGTTTAAATATTTTACGAACAATACCTACAAGCGTAACAATTTATGTTTGAATTCAGTCCACATTTTGAATTAGCTGCACCCTCGTAGAAATATGAGATAAATTTCAATAACGTCTAATAGCTCATTCACATTGAGTTCGAAAACTAGTTAAAGTAGTTTTCGCCTCAAAACAATATTGAAAACTTAAGTTTTCACATACAAAACGA
>CAKOFX010000002.1:222500-255000 GCA_933228675.1 Stomorhina lunata | reverse complement strand
AGACCGGTATAGAGCCATGCTAACCGACTATTTTGTTCCCCAATTGGATGGCATGAATGTGGATGAGTTCTGGTTCCAACAAGACGGCGCTACATGCCACACAGCGCACGTCACAATTGATTTATTGAAGGAAACATTCGATGCGCATAATTTCGCGAAATGGACCTGTCAATTGGCCACCAAGATCGTGCGATTTGACACCACTGGATTATTTTCTTTGGGGATATGTGAAGTCGCTCGTCTACGCTAACAAACCAGAAACGTTAGGGGACTTGGAAGCCAACATTCGTGGCGTTATTACCAACATACGGCCCCATATGCTCGAAAAAGTAGTTGAAAATTGGACCTGTAGAATTGGCTTTATTCTAGCCAGCCGCGGCGGCCACATGCCCGAAATCATATTTTAGCATTAATGGCATAAAATTGTCCTTCCAATAAAGCCAAATTGATGGACATTAAAACGATTTTCTTGTGTTTTATTTCAATTCGAAGTTCTATACCTCTAAAAAAAACACCCATTATATATATTATATAACCTTTTTTATATCTGCAATCAAAAAGATTCGGAGGTACAAACAGCGCTTTTTGTTAAGGCGATATTGCGCTTTCATTTGATAGGCAGACGAACATAAACCACTAACTTGTTGGTATTTTTGTGTTTCCGTAAGTTTTTTATATGGAAGCTATGGTCAAATGGTGACTCATTATGACAAAATTTTGCATACTGGCTGGCTTTGATATAAGACTTCCTTGTGCTGAGTTTAGTAGCCTAGTAGCTATTAGAGTTTATCATTTATTGGCATTAGGTGTATTTTTGGTGAAATTTAAGTTTTTTGCACGGGAGCTATGGTCAAATCTGAACCGATTTTGATGAAATTTGATATGCTGCCAAATATGTTGGACAAATAAGTGATTAGCCTAGGTTATGCGAGATCTATGGTCCAATGTGAACCGATTTAGCCCGATTTCAATTCCAAAGAATGAGGAATAGTTTTACACTCTCGTGCCTTCAACAGATAGACAGGCGGACAGACATATGGCAGATAGACAGGCAGAAGGGCAGAAAAACAGACATCGCTCAATCTTCTTAAAAACCATAAGGTTAAGAATATAGATGTATCCTTTCTGCTTTTTGAGCCAATATTAAAGAATTTACAAATAAAATGACAATCTTAATATACCCTCCATTCATTTTAATGGTGGGAAAAATAAGGGAATTGAGTTTTGTGACTTGGCTGCTATTTTTCATTTATTTTATATTTAATTTGTAAATGAAATTGTTAAAATCTTAGATCAAGTTGAGGTTTGTAAACAATTTTTAATTTTCTACTCTTTCGATTTATTAGATGACACTGACATTGAAAGTTTGAAATTGCTAGTATAAGTTGTTTATTATTGGCTTTAAAAATAGAAATATAAAATAAAACTTAAGTCATGAATTAAACATTATTTATTAGAGCTGCAGCAAATTGCCTCAATTTTAATAGCTATGAAATATTTAATAACAAAATCTTTATTTCATTTTCATTCATTATACCTCATTTATTTATTCCTGTTTATATAATATTTCAATTATCAATAAAACTCATTTTAAACCATTTTAAACCACTAGTTAACCTTTAGCAATTATACAAATTTCG
Source organism: Stomorhina lunata (assembly GCA_933228675.1). NCBI lineage: Eukaryota > Metazoa > Arthropoda > Insecta > Diptera > Rhiniidae > Stomorhina > Stomorhina lunata. The sequence goes on along the minus strand of CAKOFX010000002.1, from coordinate 253,360 downwards.
TTTTAATTAAGAAGTGAACTACATACAATTACCGCATAAATTGTGGTAAATAATTTTGTTTTAAATAGTTATGAGCTTTTACGGTAAAATAAATAAATTTTTAAAAAATCTGCATATGAAAACGCTTGTTTAAAAATCTAATAAAAACACTGTGCATGCAAATTTTAAATCAGTTTTAAAATGAAGAAAAATATTTGAACTGGTTTTATGGCAACCAAGGAAAACGTATCATTAATTAAACGACGATAATTTTGAACCTGGCAACCAAGGAACATGCTTCACATAGTTCGAATGACCTTGCAGCTAAGCAGTCGTGTTTGCAAGTTGGATCGTATCATGGAATTTGATTGGTATGAACTAAATTGCTCCAATAAATTATGCCGAATAAAACTAATGTCTATGAAAATAATAATATTTAAGATTACTGTTATGATGAATCTGAATCCGATAAAGAATGAAGGTCAAGAAATTTTGCTTATCTATTTATTTTCAGAGAACTTCTCTGTACCAAATATTATGTATTTATTGCCACAACTGTTACCTATATCATCAAATGTTAGGACATAGTCAAATCTATTCTTAAAGTGATTTAAGCTGCACAGTTAAAACTGCGTCAGATCAAATTAATATATGGATTATAAACCTATAATACCTAAGTTATGAATTTGTTTAGCTTATGATGTAAATTTAATTCCAAATAAAAACAATTGGAAAAAATTTTTTTCTAGCCAAGTGTCACCTAAAACATTCATCAGCCTTTCTATACAGAGAAAGAAACAGACGACCCACAAAAACCAATAACATAACATAACTGGAGCAACAAAAACAAATGGTTAGGAAAAAAAAAACAACTACCATCGACCATCAAATATTATAATAAAAAATAATATTTAAGAGAAAAAAAAAACATAAAATAGAAAATAGGTTACAGGTACAAATAAAATATTGTTCAAATGCATACAAAGTTTTAAATATCATCTGATGAACTGCAGATAATGAAAATAAGAAAGTATAATAGGTCATGTCTGACTGTTTGATTCCCTTCATAACTAAGGTTAAATATGGCCAAAAATATATCCGTCTGTGTCTGCCTGCGTCTGTCTGTGTCTGTCTGTGTCTGTCTGTGTCTGTCTGTGTCTGTCTGTGTCTGTCTGTGTCTGTCTGTGTCTGTCTGTGTCTGTCTGTGTCTGTCTGTGTCTGTCTGTGTCTGTCTGTGTCTGTCTGTGTCTGTCTGTGTCTGTCTGTGTCTGTCTGTGTCTGTCTGTGTCTGTCTGTGTCTGTCTGTGTCTGTCTGTGTCTGTCTGTGTCTGTCTGTGTCTGTCTGTGTCTGTCTGTGTCTGTCTGTGTCTGTCTGTGTCTGTCTGTGTCTGTCTGTGTCTGTCTGTGTCTGTCTGTGTCTGTCTGTGTCTGTCTGTGTCTGTCTGTGTCTGTCTGTGTCTGTCTGTGTCTGTCTGTGTCTGTCTGTGTCTGTCTGTGTCTGTCTGTGTCTGTCTGTGTCTGTCTGTGTCTGTCTGTGTCTGTCTGTGTCTGTCTGTGTCTGTCTGTGTCTGTCTGTGTCTGTCTGTGTCTGTCTGTGTCTGTCTGTGTCTGTCTGTGTCTGTCTGTGTCTGTCTGTGTCTGTCTGTGTCTGTCTGTGTCTGTCTGTGTCTGTCTGTGTCTGTCTGTGTCTGTCTGTGTCTGTCTGTGTCTGTCTGTGTCTGTCTGTGTCTGTCTCTGTCTGTCTCTGTCTGTCTGTGTCTGTCTGTGTCTGTCTGTGTCTGTCTGTGTCTGTCTGTGTCTGTCTGTGTCTGTCTGTGTCTGTCTGTGTCTGTCTGTGTCTGTCTGTGTCTGTCTGTGTCTGTCTGTGTCTGTCTGTGTCTGTCTGTGTCTGTCTGTGTCTGTCTGTGTCTGTCTGTGTCTGTCTGTGTCTGTCTGTGTCTGTCTGTGTCTGTCTGTGTCTGTCTGTGTCTGTCTGTGTCTGTCTGTGTCTGTCTGTGTCTGTCTGTGTCTGTCTGTGTCTGTCTGTGTCTGTCTGTGTCTGTCTGTGTCTGTCTGTGTCTGTCTGTGTCTGTCTGTGTCTGTCTGTGTCTGTCTGTGTCTGTCTGTGTCTGTCTGTGTCTGTCTGTGTCTGTCTGTGTCTGTCTGTGTCTGTCTGTGTCTGTCTGTGTCTGTCTGTGTCTGTCTGTGTCTGTCTGTGTCTGTCTGTGTCTGTCTGTGTCTGTCTGTGTCTGTCTGTGTCTGTCTGTGTCTGTCTGTGTCTGTCTGTGTCTGTCTGTGTCTGTCTGTGTCTGTCTGTGTCTGTCTGTGTCTGTCTGTGTCTGTCTGTGTCTGTCTGTGTCTGTCTGTGTCTGTCTGTGTCTGTCTGTGTCTGTCTGTGTCTGTCTGTGTCTGTCTGTGTCTGTCTGTGTCTGTCTGTGTCTGTCTGTGTCTGTCTGTGTCTGTCTGTGTCTGTCTGTGTCTGTCTGTGTCTGTCTGTGTCTGTCTGTGTCTGTCTGTGTCTGTCTGTGTCTGTCTGTGTCTGTCTGTGTCTGTCTGTGTCTGTCTGTGTCTGTCTGTGTCTGTCTGTGTCTGTCTGTGTCTGTCTGTGTCTGTCTGTGTCTGTCTGTGTCTGTCTGTGTCTGTCTGTGTCTGTCTGTGTCTGTCTGTGTCTGTCTGTGTCTGTCTCTGTCTCTGTCTGTCTGTGTCTGTCTGTGTCTGTCTGTGTCTGTCTGTGTCTGTCTGTGTCTGTCTGTGTCTGTCTGTGTCTGTCTGTGTCTGTCTGTGTCTGTCTGTGTCTGTCTGTGTCTGTCTGTGTCTGTCTGTGTCTGTCTGTGTCTGTCTGTGTCTGTCTGTGTCTGTCTGTGTCTGTCTGTGTCTGTCTGTGTCTGTCTGTGTCTGTCTGTGTCTGTCTGTGTCTGTCTGTGTCTGTCTGTGTCTGTCTGTGTCTGTCTGTGTCTGTCTGTGTCTGTCTGTGTCTGTCTGTGTCTGTCTGTGTCTGTCTGTGTCTGTCTGTGTCTGTCTGTGTCTGTCTGTGTCTGTCTGTGTCTGTCTGTGTCTGTCTGTGTCTGTCTGTGTCTGTCTGTGTCTGTCTGTGTCTGTCTGTGTCTGTCTGTGTCTGTCTGTGTCTGTCTGTGTCTGTCTGTGTCTGTCTGTGTCTGTCTGTGTCTGTCTGTGTCTGTCTGTGTCTGTCTGTGTCTGTCTGTGTCTGTCTGTGTCTGTCTGTGTCTGTCTGTGTCTGTCTGTGTCTGTCTGTGTCTGTCTGTGTCTGTCTGTGTCTGTCTGTGTCTGTCTGTGTCTGTCTGTGTCTGTCTGTGTCTGTCTGTGTCTGTCTGTGTCTGTCTGTGTCTGTCTGTGTCTGTCTGTGTCTGTCTGTGTCTGTCTGTGTCTGTCTGTGTCTGTCTGTGTCTGTCTGTGTCTGTCTGTGTCTGTCTGTGTCTGTCTGTGTCTGTCTGTGTCTGTCTGTGTCTGTCTGTGTCTGTCTGTGTCTGTCTGTGTCTGTCTGTGTCTGTCTGTGTCTGTCTGTGTCTGTCTGTGTCTGTCTGTGTCTGTCTGTGTCTGTCTGTGTCTGTCTGTGTCTGTCTGTGTCTGTCTGTGTCTGTCTGTGTCTGTCTGTGTCTGTCTGTGTCTGTCTGTGTCTGTCTGTGTCTGTCTGTGTCTGTCTGTGTCTGTCTGTGTCTGTCTGTGTCTGTCTGTGTCTGTCTGTGTCTGTCTGTGTCTGTCTGTGTCTGTCTGTGTCTGTCTGTGTCTGTCTGTGTCTGTCTGTGTCTGTCTGTGTCTGTCTGTGTCTGTCTGTGTCTGTCTGTGTCTGTCTGTGTCTGTCTGTGTCTGTCTGTGTCTGTCTGTGTCTGTCTGTGTCTGTCTGTGTCTGTCTGTGTCTGTCTGTGTCTGTCTGTGTCTGTCTGTGTCTGTCTGTGTCTGTCTGTGTCTGTCTGTGTCTGTCTGTGTCTGTCTGTGTCTGTCTGTGTCTGTCTGTGTCTGTCTGTGTCTGTCTGTGTCTGTCTGTGTCTGTCTGTGTCTGTCTGTGTCTGTCTGTGTCTGTCTGTGTCTGTCTGTGTCTGTCTGTGTCTGTCTGTGTCTGTCTGTGTCTGTCTGTGTCTGTCTGTGTCTGTCTGTGTCTGTCTGTGTCTGTCTGTGTCTGTCTGTGTCTGTCTGTGTCTGTCTGTGTCTGTCTGTGTCTGTCTGTGTCTGTCTGTGTCTGTCTGTGTCTGTCTGTGTCTGTCTGTGTCTGTCTGTGTCTGTCTGTGTCTGTCTGTGTCTGTCTGTGTCTGTCTGTGTCTGTCTGTGTCTGTCTGTGTCTGTCTGTGTCTGTCTGTGTCTGTCTGTGTCTGTCTGTGTCTGTCTGTGTCTGTCTGTGTCTGTCTGTGTCTGTCTGTGTCTGTCTGTGTCTGTCTGTGTCTGTCTGTGTCTGTCTGTGTCTGTCTGTGTCTGTCTGTGTCTGTCTGTGTCTGTCTGTGTCTGTCTGTGTCTGTCTGTGTCTGTCTGTGTCTGTCTGTGTCTGTCTGTGTCTGTCTGTGTCTGTCTGTGTCTGTCTGTGTCTGTCTGTGTCTGTCTGTGTCTGTCTGTGTCTGTCTGTGTCTGTCTGTGTCTGTCTGTGTCTGTCTGTGTCTGTCTGTGTCTGTCTGTGTCTGTCTGTGTCTGTCTGTGTCTGTCTGTGTCTGTCTGTGTCTGTCTGTGTCTGTCTGTGTCTGTCTGTGTCTGTCTGTGTCTGTCTGTGTCTGTCTGTGTCTGTCTGTGTCTGTCTGTGTCTGTCTGTGTCTGTCTGTGTCTGTCTGTGTCTGTCTGTGTCTGTCTGTGTCTGTCTGTGTCTGTCTGTGTCTGTCTGTGTCTGTCTGTGTCTGTCTGTGTCTGTCTGTGTCTGTCTGTGTCTGTCTGTGTCTGTCTGTGTCTGTCTGTGTCTGTCTGTGTCTGTCTGTGTCTGTCTGTGTCTGTCTGTGTCTGTCTGTGTCTGTCTGTGTCTGTCTGTGTCTGTCTGTGTCTGTCTGTGTCTGTCTGTGTCTGTCTGTGTCTGTCTGTGTCTGTCTGTGTCTGTCTGTGTCTGTCTGTGTCTGTCTGTGTCTGTCTGTGTCTGTCTGTGTCTGTCTGTGTCTGTCTGTGTCTGTCTGTGTCTGTCTGTGTCTGTCTGTGTCTGTCTGTGTCTGTCTGTGTCTGTCTGTGTCTGTCTGTGTCTGTCTGTGTCTGTCTGTGTCTGTCTGTGTCTGTCTGTGTCTGTCTGTGTCTGTCTGTGTCTGTCTGTGTCTGTCTGTGTCTGTCTGTGTCTGTCTGTGTCTGACTGTGTCTGTCTGTGTCTATATTAGTCAGATTAGGTTGTTTTGAGAATGTCAGCGTCTGTCTGCCTCTGTCAGTGACTGTCTTTATGTGTACATATTTGTATTTCTATATTTGGCTGTATCTGTTCGTGTATGTGTCTATCGTTCTATCTTTCCGCGTAAGCAACATTATGCAATTAATTATTTTTTGTTTCATATGAAGCCAATGCAATTATTGATTATTAAATGATAGACAACAAATATTTATAATAAATTGAAAATATTTTTTGCATCCAGTTCTAAATATAATTAAAATATTATTGCTTTTATGCCAGCCTTTTTTAGTAGACAAGCCTTTGGTCAATAACTTCACGTGTGGAAAAAAATTAAAACTTTTTATTGCAACAACAATTAAGTGCCTGCGTGTGATTAATTTTAATTAAATGAAATGAAATATAATTAATGCATAAATAAATAACAAAAACATAATATTAATAACTTTATGGGTATCTGAATTCATTGTTTTTGCAATTTCGTTTTTTTTTAACAAACTAATGAATAGAATTATGCTAATGAATAAATAACAAATAATTAGAAGTATGTAATTATATGAATTTACAAAATTGTCTTAGCTATTTTTATACTTAGTCACTATATTAACACCATTTTAGCCAAAATACTTTTTTTTTAGTTTGAGAACCAAATTCATCTCTTATTTTAATAATAACCTGCATTTAAAAAAAACATAACATTTTGTCAATTGCTGTTTTAAATCTGTTTTACCTTCTACTGTAAATTTGAAAATATGCGAGTTAGGGCCTTTCTACATGAGAGCAACGATATGTGCATCAATTACGATGCTAATAAGGCTATTCAGGACGACATTTACATAATAACCTAACAGAGATTCAGGCAAGCCCATAGTCTATTATGCAAAATTCTTAATATCGTATTAGATAAAATCCTGCTAGGTTTTATTATATGGGCACTTGTACAGGCAGATGTAGCTGTTCTTAGAGCTTTTAAGAGGAAGATTCTATATAAAATCATGGGACCACTCTGCGTCAACTGCTGATATACTGTTGCGTACTGTGGTTCCAGTTATTTAGTGGCTACTAGCGCTACGTCAATATTTTTAATTTTCACCAACCATCAAAAAAAATTGGAGGTATATTGAGATTGTCATTCCGTTTGTAGTATTTTTAATATTGTCACAAATTTTTAATTTATCTGCTCCATTGCACGATGGCACAATGTGGTCAAAACTAAAAAAAATAAATTTAATTTTTTTTTTTAAATGTTGGTATCAAATGAAAGCCGACACTTCAAAACATGGAACTGCAGATTTTTATTCCAATGCATAGCCTACTATTACTGTTTTAACGCCTTAAAGTTTGAATATTTATTCAAAAGTTTTTTCTAAAATAACTTGTACTTTTGAAATGCAAATTTGAAGTAGGCTATTTTTTTAATAACCATAGTATTGATATTTTTTTTATTTTTGTTGGAAAACCGACATATTTTTCTAACCAACCATATTAGTTTTGATATTTCTGTGGTGCGCTTTGTATAATATTCTTGCAATTAAACTTTTATAAAAAATTAACCCTATTGAAAAAAAAAGACAAAGTTTGGTAAGCTGCAGATTTTTTCTAGGGGATATTAGAGGTAAAAACGTATTACTGTTAAACAGTACAAAGATTCATGAGTAAGTACCATAAATTTCATGACCAACTTCGACCAATCTTTAAAGTTATAACCTTTTTAGTGACTCCTGTTATAACGAATTTAGAATTATTTAATGTATGGAAGTTGCATCAGAGAAAAAATTTTGATCAATTGATAAGAATTATTATTCAAAATATCGAGGAGAAATCAAACAAAATTTTTAAAAAAGATGCAATCAGATCAAAAATTTGCGGATTTATTGCCACTGCAAAAAGAAAATGGAAAAAATGTTCTTATGTTAAAAAATTATTTGAGCAGAGAGAGTCAAGTTGGTTAGCAAGACCATTTCAGTATTTGGTATATGAGGATTGTGTAAGTGTCAATTTACTATTGGTATGTGTACATGCATGCGGAATTTATATCTTTAATTTTTGTATTATAAGGATGCTGGAACAAGTCGAACACCTGCAGGTGGACGCCCTGAGCTGAGTTACAACGATTGTTCAAGAAGAGCAAACGACGTAAAATAAATGATTTTTGTAAAAAATTTGACGCGAATTTAGTTCACAAGGCATCTGAAAGACTTTCCCAAATTAAGAGCAAAAAAGTCACGGATAAAGAATTCCAGTTAGAGAATGGTGCTTTGGCAATGTTTTTAAATCTTAAACTCTCAAAGAGAAAGTACGAAAGTTTAAGAGATTATAATGATACGTTATTAGATGCAAAATATTATCCACCGTATGCAAAAATTTTACAAAAAAAGAAGGAATGCTATCCAGAAGGTATAGTAGTTAAAGAGACTGGCGCATATATACCACTTCAATGCCTTTTAAACCACACATCGACGCGAATTCTTCAGTCAATACGCAAAGAGCTTACAAAAGAATCAGAAGGTGATTTAATGTTAATGGGAAAGTGGGGTATGGATGGGTCCACCGGACAACAAATTTTTAATCAAAAATGGGAAGATCAGGAAAATTTCAAAAACGTGGATGAGAAGTCCATTTTTATGGTCACTTTTGTTCCTCTACAATTAATTTCAACGCAAAATAAGCAAGTCATTTGGAAAAACGAGAGACCATCGTCAATCAGATATTGCAGACCAGTAAGATTTATGTTTGCAAAAGAAACAGTCCAAAATGTCCAAAAGGAATATAAGACCATGTGTAGCGAGATAAACAATGTCTTGCCTACAGAACTGCAATTTGATGACTCTCTTAAGTTTAGAGTTTATTACGACCTTAAATGTACGATGGTTGACGGTAAAGTCACAAATATTTTAACCGATCAAAAATCTTCAAGATCGTGTAATATATGCGGCGCAAAACCAAAAGAAATGAATAATATTAAACTTGTGAGATCACTTATTCCCAACGAAGACAATTACGGCTTTGGACTAAGCACTCTTCATTGCTGGATAAGATTTATGGAGTTTTTACTTCATATTTCTTATAACCAAGATTTTGAGAAAACTTATGCTTTAAAAGAAAATAAAAGCCTTAAAGAAGATAGAAAAAGAATTATTCAAGATGAGATAAGAAAAAAAATTGGACTTTGCATAGATATGCCCAGACCTAACACAGCTAACTCAAATGACGGCAACGTAGCTCGAACATTTTTTAAAAATTATATTGCTGTTTCTAAAATTTTAAATATTGATGTCAATCTAGTGAGACGTTTTTACTGTATTTTACAAGTTCTTGCATCCGGACAAAATGTAGTGGTAGAAAAGTTTAAAATATATTGTGATGAAACATATGAAATCCTTTTGAATTTGTATAGGTGGTATACCATATCACCTTCTGTTCATAAAGTGTTGATTCACGGTGCCGACATAATAAACCATTTGGGACCTGCAATAGGAGCGATGTCAGAAGAAGCTCAAGAGGCATCAAACAAAATATTTAAATCGGCAAGACTAAATAACAGCAGAAATTTTTCTAGAATTCAAAACAACGAAGATATCATCCACTATCTTTTAGTATCATCTGATCCGCTTATCAGTCAGTTAAGAATAAAGAGAGAAGCAACTAAAATGGATATGCTACCGGAAGCCCAAAGTATGCTGAATTAGCCAATTTTGTTTTTTTACAACCACGTTAGCTGATACTACCTTAAAGAAAGCTAGTATCAACTGCAAAATATAATATTTTCTTTAAAAATATCATAATAAACAATCTTAAAAATGAATTTTTATTTTTACAAAATTCTTGAATTATTAATTATTTTAAAAAATGCGCCTTAATTTATAAAATTTTCAGATCAAACTTTAATAGCCAGAAATTAAATTAAAATACAATGTTGAAAAGCTTGGCTTTTCAGCTTTATTAAACAGGCATTAATTTTATGTAAACTGAATTTAATAAAAAGATATTTAATAAAATGTAAAATATCAATTTCAAAGTAGTTTTATTTAAATTAAGTTTTTTGAGTTATGACATTATTGCAGCAAGCGAACCATATGTCGTTGGATGTACCATACGTTTAAGAATAGTATTAAATAACTAATTTACTTTTAAATTAATTGCCTAAGATCATATAATCTGTTTTCTACGTCCATATTTAATTGGCCACACCCTTTAAATTTTCTTAAAAAAGATTTCTGGTAAAAGAACAACTACACACTCATCAGCACAGCAAATTTCAAGAGAATAAGTCAAGAAATGACCAAGTTATTGAGTTTTGGCCATAATGTACCACTGTGCATTGTGAAAAGTTCACTACTTTTAATTCTTCCCCTAGTTTTCTAGAATGTTTCTGTTGATGTTGTTGTTATTCTGTTTATGTCTATAAGAAGAGCAGCATGTTTTTCTTATATGCTGTAAAGAGTATAGCAACATTTTTCTCTTTTATCTACATTCTCTCTCTCTCTGTGTTACTGTTAACTTCACATAATCTACGTACAATGTGTGTTATAAGCGTGTTCTGGATCATGTGATAATATATTGGAGCATGTATGAACTTTCGTAAGCCACATTGTTAGTATAATCAACGACAGCAGCTCTTGTTTACGTCTGCAGAAAATGCTAGAATCTCTCTTCTCTACTATATAAGGCAATGATCGGCAAGTTAGCCCCTAGGGGCCGAGCACCAATTGTCATTTTCACATACACAAAAAGAAAAAACAAACTATAATACGAAATTTACTCATTTGCATGATAGCAGCCAATGAATGAGGTTCTTGTCGCTTTATTTTAAAATTTGCAACAACAAAACACATACAGAAGAGAACAAGAAAATAGTTGTCTCTTTATTTGTAAAATCACCAATACATTGATATTTCCTAGGAAACATAACAATAATTTTTGCCTTCCATGGATATAAGGCCGATGGACGAATATTATGAGAACAGTTTTAATTGAGACGCATATAAGAGAACAGTGTGACTATGAATATGTGTAAAACAGTTTAGTGAAGTTTGTTTACAGTTTTAGTGAAAGTGCGTTTAAAGTGTTTAACTCTAAAGTTAATAAAAATATAACTTTGTAAAACTGCATAAAGTGTTTAAAAGCGTTTTTAAAGGAAAACATAATAATATTGATGTATATTCAGAATATGAAATTCTAAGACGATTGAGCGACGTCCTTGTGTCTGTCTGTTGTCGGCACGATAGGGCCTAAACAAACGGAGCTAGGTCATTGAAATTTGGCAAAAGTATTCTTCATTTCTCGGGAAATTTTGATATTAAAATTGGGCGAAATCGGTTAACAGCAGTACCTGTCGAAGACTTATTTGGGGCCTATGTCGAAATGTAGACATTTTATAAAAGTTGTCTCCAGGGTGTGATAAATATACAGCAAAACGTCAAAAAATCACTTTGATGCACAGTGTAAATAGGATTTATATTTTTTCAAAAAGATTTTTTAATAAACAATCTCACGGTTCAGGTGTTTATCTTTTTTTACTTGTCTTTATATGTTTCATTAATATCCGTGTTAGTGAGCCGTAAAATTAAATGAAATGTAAATGTTTTTTAATGATTTTTAAACAAACGTATAATAAACACAATTTTAATAGTCATCATTTATGCAATAAAAATTTTAAAAATGACCATAAATTATTTTATTAAAATTTTTTTATGTGGGTACTTTTTTGTTTTCAATATTTTTGCTCATTTGTTAAAAAAAACATATATAGTTCAGAGCTCTTTGTAAAAGATTCAATATTTCAGGCTACAGCAAATCATTTTTTTAATAGTTTTGATGATTTATCGGAGACTTGTTTTTGACAGTTAATTAATAATGGGAAAAATAATTTTTTGATTCTTGGAAATCATCATTACTGACGTCTAAGTGTTTTTAATAAAAATTGGTGATATTTAAAAAAAACCAAAAAGTTTTGAGAAATTTTCAGTTCTACTAATCTAGAAATATATAGTTTAACTAGTTTAATTATGTTACTTAACTTTAATACAGATTTTGATTTGTATCTAAAAATCAACTACAGTTCGCATACAGTCCTTTTTCCTTTTTATATTCCCATTACTAATTTATTAATTAAAAAATAAAAATTCAAAATACTCGTGAGGTATTTAAATGAAATTAATATTTAATTAAATGATATTAATCACAAATTGTGAGTCCCTATGAACAACGCAAATAAACAACAAGAAGTAACAAATGAAAAACGTTTTTCATTTACCCAAACCAAAGAAAAAATAAAAATATCATAAAAACCAACAAATACTCATGAAAATACTAACAAACACTCATGTAATTCAAAACATAGAATGTCCTTTTGTAGCTTTAAGCCTGACTGGTTTTTTAATTAATTAGACCCAAATGAATGGAAAATAATAGCAAACAAATATGTATGTACTTCTATGTATTTGTTTGTCCTACACTCAATCATTAACAGATGCAAACACGCACACACACACACAAGTACAAAATTCTCTTGTTAACCAGAATAGAGAAAAATGTATGGTGGGACCATACAGTGGGGCCATTGAAACCAAAACTATAAGGCAACTAGAACATTGTGCTTTTGTCTACTGGCAACAAGTAAGTACTTGTTGTTTAGTAGTTTTAATGAGAAAGAGTGAGACAGATTGTGAAAGGCAGAGATATCTCACCATCTCTACCTCTCACAATCTTCACAAACAATAAAACAAATAGTAGGGGGTATACATATACATACATACATATATGCATTCCAATTATTTTGAAATTGTTTCTGTATTTCATTTGCTGATGATGCCGATGAGAGATATAATTTTAATTTAAGCTAAAGTCTTGTCACACATCAAGTGCGAGTTGGATCTAATAACTAGCACAAATTTCTCAAGCATAAAGAAGCATTTTCATATATTCATGTGATTTCTTGAAATTAAATAAAGGATTCTTTATTAAAAATAAACTAACCATTAGACCGACATACTTATTCCAAAGTTTGTATCTGTATATAACTACAAACACTTATACTAGACAGGTCCTTATTTTACCATTTTTATAGCCACCATCATAAAGAATTGGGGTATGTTGAGCTTGTCATTCCATTTGTAACTTCCTAATACTTGTGCAAAAACTAAAATTTATGTATATTCTGAAACCCTATGACTTTATTTATTTTAAGACGATGTATGTATGTCTGTCTGTCTGCTTGTCTGTCTGTCTATCTATCTGTCTGTCTGTCTGTCTGTCTGTCTGTCTGTCTGTCTGTCTGTCTGTCTGTCTGTCTGTCTGTCTGTCTATCTGTCTATCTGTCCGTCTGTCTGTCTGCCTGCCTGCCTGCCTGTCTGTCTGTCTGTCTGTCTGTCTGTCTGTCTGTCTGTCTGTCTGTCTGTCTGTCTGTCTGTCTGTCTGTCTGTCTGTCTGTCTGTCTGTCTGTCTGTCTGTCTGTCTGTCTCTCTGTCTGTCTGTCTGTCTGTCTGTCTGTCTGTCTGTCTGTCTGTCTGTCTGTCTGTATGTATGTCTGTCTGTCTGTCTGTCTGTCTGTCTGTCTGTCTGTCTGTATGTCTGATGTCTGTCTGTCTGTCTGTCTGTCTGTCTGTCTGTCTGTCTGTCTGTCTGTCTGTCTGTCTGTCTGTCTGTCTGTCTGTCTGTCTGTCTGTCTGTCTGTCTATCTGTCTGTCTGTATCTATGTCTGTCTGTCTGTCTGTCTATCTATCTATCTGCTCGTTTGTCTATCTGTTATAAGCAAGATAGAGCCTTAACAAAAGGGGCTAGGTAACTGAAATTTCTCAAAAATGTTCTTTATTTCTTGGAAATTTAAATTAGGCGAAATCGATTTACATCCCATATAACAATTCCTCTCGGTTTATATCGAGCTTTCTCAGAGATAAGAGTTGCTATAGATGGGATATCGTCTGACGAGTTCAAGATGAATTTGGGGGTACCACAAATCTCAATTCTTTATCCTACTCTATTTATTATTTTTATACCCACCATCAAAAAGAATGGTGGTGGTGTAATATCCTTAATATTGGCTCAAAAACCTGAATCCTTATGAAATTCTAAGACGATTGAGCGATGTCCGTCTGTCTGTCCGTTTGTCTGTAAGTCTGTCCGTCTGTCTGTCTATCTGTTGAAATCACAATAACGCCTAAACGTTGAAATCACAATAGCGCTCACTGAAACTTAGTAAAAATATTTGTCATCTATGAGAAAATTGGTATTGAAATTGGGCAAAATCGGTTGACATTTGACCATAGCTCCCATATAACCTTGTCTAGACTAATCGTTTATTTGCTAATAAATGACAAATTATAACAGCTATGATGACAAAATTTGGTACCTAGAAGTACATAAGCGCTAGGCAGCATTTAAAATTTCATCGAAATCGGTTCACATTTAACCAAAGCTCCCATATAAAAAAACTTACGGAAACAGCCTAAATTCCAACTGAAAATCACTTAAATGCCAAAAAATAATAAATTGTAATAGCTTTGGCCACTAAATTTAGCACAAGGAAGTCTTATGTCAATGCCAGCCAGTGTGTAAAATTTTATCACAATCGGTCACCATTTGACCATAGCTCCCATATAAAAAACTTACGGAAACACAAAAATACAAAAAGAAAAGGGGGTTTATGTAAGTCTGTCCGTTAGATAAAAGCGCGATAGCGCCTTAACGAAGAGGGCTACAGCAACAAAATTTTACAGAAGGAAGTCTTATTTGAATTCCAGCTAGTTTGCAAAATTTTGTTACAATGGGTCATCATTTGACCATAGCTCCCATATAAAAAACTTACAGAACCACAAAAAGAAAAGGAGATTTATGTTCGTCTGTCCGTTAGATATCTAAAAGCGCGACAGCTCCTTAACTACAAAAGCTAAAGGGACAAAATTTTACAAAAGTATTTTTGATATATAACAAAAGTTGTGTACGGAAAATGGGCGAAATCGGTTCACACTTAGTTAGAGCTTCCATATAACCCCGCCCCGGGAAACACATGAATGCTGATAAATTGAGTACAATTGTAATAGCTATGACGACTAAATTTAGAAGAAAGAAGTTTTATGCAACTTTTGGTCAGCGTATCAAATTTTATAGCAATGGGTCCATATTTGACTATAGCTTTCATATAAAAAACACTCCCGGAAAGCAAAAAATGTTTAGCAAGGACCAGTTAAAGGCTATTAAATTATAAATTGTGAAAGCTATCGCCACTTAATTTTGCAAAAATAAGCTTTATATAAATACCAGCCAGAGTGTGAAATTTCTTACAATCGGTCAACATTTGGCTATAATTCTTATATATATATATTACATCCCCTTGTTTATATCCACAATCAAAAAGATTCGGAGGTACAAGCAGCATATTAAGATTATGTAAAGGGTGGTTAAATTGTAAGGGCCGATGTTGAATGTGAACCACACCTAAACGCCAAGTTTTTTATAATTTAATTTGACATTTCTCTATTTCAGACTTACTCAATTTGAACCATGGAGAGATACACAATCCAACAATGTGTTAAAGTTATCCAGACTTATTATGAAAATGGGCGTTCAAATCAAAATGCATATCGTGCACTTCGTGATTTTTTTTGGTCAATTTGATCGTCCAAATGTGCTTACAATCGCAAAAATCGTGGAAAAATTAGAGCAAACCGGGTCTGTAGAAGATGTGAGAACACCAGTGCATGCTCGTACAGCTCGTACTGCAGAAAATATTGCTGCTGTTTTCGATAGTGTGGCTGAAGAGCCGTCCACCTCAACTTGTCGTCGTGCCCAACAATTGCACCTCTCACGCTCGTCGTTAATGAACATTATGCATAAAGACCTGCATTTACATGCTTACAAGGTGCAATTGGCTCAAGAACTAAAGCCTCTTGACCATTCCAAACGTCGTGAATGGGCAGAATGGTGGCAAGAAATCATTTTCAGCGATGAGGCACATTTTCAACTCAGTGGATTCGTCAATAAACAGAATTGCCTCATTTGGGCTAATGAGAATCCAAGAGTGATTGTCGAAAAATCAATGCACCTACAAAGAGTGACTGTTTGGTGCGGTTTATGGGCTGGCGGCATCATCGGGCCGTATTTTTTCCAAAATGAGGCCGCTCAGGCAGTTACTGTGAATGGTGTTCGCTATCGTGAGATGATGACGAAATTTTTATGACCCGAATTAGAAGATATGGATGTGGACGATATGTGGTTTCAGCAGGACGGTGCCACTTGCCACACAGCTAACGAAACAATGGCTCGTTTGCTCAACAAATTCAATGGCCGTGTTATCTTACGTAATGACGATGTAATTTGGCCGCCAAGATCATGTGATCTTTTCATTGGGGTTATTTGAAAGAAAAGGTGTATGTTGATAAGCCAGCAACAATTCAAGAGCTAAAGGATGAGATAATTCGGCACATTAACCGCATAGAACCTCCATTATGACTCCGGGTCATCGAAAATTTGGACAATTAAAAAATATTATATGACAATATCACTTTGAAACCTATGTTTACTCATCGTGCTATTTAAGTCAGTGATGCCACGCTCATATTTCAGCGCTTTTTGTTTGAAAAAAATTGGCATGATTGATCTTATTATATGTTTTCTCTTGACAGATAATCTTGCGCCAAAATAAAAAAAATTTGCAAAGAATTAAGAATTTGTTACAAAAGAAAAAATCTAAATGAAATAAATCACATACATTTTTGGAAATGGAAGCTGATAATGTGGTATGTTCCTGTTGCTTTAAGAAATTAGTTTCTTGGGAAACTGTAAAATTGTTATGTTTCTTTTAAGGATAAGAAAAAGCGGATCCGCAACAATCCTATCAGGAAGTGGTCCCCTGCTGAAGAAAATGCTCTTCTAAATTTCCAATGGATAATAAAAATTTTTATAATTTTAATATGTAATTACGCGTTTAAAATATTTTTGTTAAAATTTTGGCGATTGACGTTTATGAAATGTCTATGTAGTAGTATGACGTTTATTAAAATATACAATGTTTAATATACGATAGGTTGTTCACAGCAGTGCTATTTGACCTCAAATATTACTTTAGGATTTAGGACTTTAGCAGACATAGTGAATTGGCTAATAATAAAATAAAATTACAATAATTTCCTAAATAGTTTGTGTTTTATTCAAAATCAACATCGGCCCTTGAAATTTAACCACCCGATATATGGTAGATGCATTAGGAACTCCTAACAAAATATATGGACTTGTCGTATTACCATCAACTTCTTTATCCTAACTAAATATTAAGCTAAACAAAAAGTATTTAACAACTTATTAATGTAAAACCATACCCGGTTACGATAACGATTTTTTTTTCAAAGTAAATAAACGCTAGGGAAACCACTTATACTCTTTTGAATGTTGAACTATAAAGCTCCTGCAACCGAAGTTATTTCAAATATTTTACCAACAATGCCAACTATCGTAACAATTTTTTCCAGTTTGGTCCACGTTTTGAATTTGCTGCACCCTCGTGGATATATGAGATATGTTTCTAAATTTAACACAACTTGATGGTGGGTATATAAGATTCGGCACAGCCGAATATAACACTCTTACTTGTTATAAATAATCTTCTATATCAAACTTCGAATCCCATCTCCTCTTTTGCAGATGATAGCAACATTTGTCATTCGTTTTCATTCAACTATAGGTCAAACATGTTGGGAATGAGTTCCAAAAGGCAAACTATGAATAATGATATGCTGAATTCCGACCTATCTACAATATCCAATTGGTTTCTTTTAAATTGGGTCGATTTCAACGCTTAAAAGACTAAATATTGTGTTAACACACAAACGTATTATGAACAACCTTACAACTTCTGTAATAATGTATGGTATAAATATTGAGCAATCAGAAACTCTTGATGTTCTTGGCATGAAAATTCAGTGTGATGCCCGTTTGAGTAAACACGTTTTTCAGGTGTCGAAAGAAGCATTCAAGTTTCTCGGTTTTCTAAAGTGGTGTAAGACATACTTCACTTCAACTGATCTCCTTATAATTGTAATATATACCACTTATATCCGACCGAAAATGAAATACAACTGTCATCTATAGGCTGGTACTTCAAAGCCTATTTTGAAGCTTCTCGACCGAATACAAGAGAGGGCGATGGTGCTTATCGGTGGCAATAGGGTAGCCAACTCATTGCAGCATCGTAGTAAAGTGGGTTGCGTTTCACTGTTCTATCGCTTCTTTAATGACATATGCTCAAACGAAATTGGGAATCTTGTTCCAGAAACTCGTACAATTTTTCATAACACTCGCAACTCTACAAGCGCTCATCCCTTTGTAGTCAACCTTTTTTCCTAGTTTTATCACAACAATTTTTCCCATTTCAAAGTAAAGTATAAAATTCGAAATCATAGAACCATTTAACCATAGCTCCAATACAAAACATTTTTAGTGCATTTCAGGTAAAATTTAGGCTGTTTCGTTAGCCTAAATTTTACCTGAAATGCACTAAAATGCCAATAAGTGATAAAATGTTTTTTACAATCGCTCACCATTTGACAAAATAGGTTTTTTCAAAATCTATTTGTCCGATATAATATCACTATCGAACAAATGCTTCCAAATTCAATTTGTTGTCTCCACAAATTAGATGCAATTACACATGAATGTACTCGTATATCTACCACATTTAGATATAGGGTATTTTTGTAACCAACTAGATCAACTAATTTCTTAGTCTCTATGGTGGCCTCAAAGCCAATTATAGGAATGTATGCTTTGGCCGAGTGTGTAAATGTTTTCCATAAAGTCAATGAATTATATACAAGTATGTACGTGCTATTTATATTTGTTGTCCACCGGTGTTCTGTGGCCCCACTAGTGTTGGCTTGGTATTTGCAAACTTAAGAGGACAATTTCCAAAACCATGATCCATCGTCAACAGTAGTTGATTTACACATCCATTTGGCAAAACACAAAGTTTAAATCAAATAGTTGAGAAAATTTAAAAAAACCCGGTAGCTTAGGAATTAAAAGCCTTTTTATAGGAAATTTTGAAAATTGTTTATTTCTATAGGAAATTTTGAAAATATCCTATTTTTATGGAAAATTTTAAATATGTCCTATTTTTATAGGAAATTTTTAAAATTTCTTATTTTTATATTAAATTTTGGAATTTCTCATTTTTATAGGAAATTTTTAAATTTCCCATTTTTATAGGAAATTTTGAAAATTTCCTATTTTTATAGGAAATTTTGAAAATTTCCTATTTTTATAGGAAATTTTGAAAATTTCCTATTTTTATAGGAAATTTTAAAAATTTCCTATTTTTATAGGAAATTTTAAAAATTTCCTATTTTTATAGGAAATTTTGAAAATTTCCTATTTTTATAGGAAATTTTGAAAATTTCCTATTTTTATAGGAAATTTTTAAAATTTCCTATTTTTATAGGAAATTTTGAAAATTTTCTATTTTTATAGGAAATTTTGAAAATTTTCTATTTTAATAGAAAATTTTGAAAATTTTCTATTTTAATAGAAAATTTTGAAAATTTTCTATTTTAATAGAAAATTTTGAAAATTTCCTATTTTAATAGGAAATTTTGAAAATTTCCTATTTTAATAGGAAATTTTGAAAATTTCCTATTTTAAAAGGAAATTTTGAAAATTTCCTATTTTAAAAGGAAATTTTGAAAATTTCCTATTTTAAAAGGAAATTTTGAAAATTTCCTATTTTAAAAGGAAATTTTGAAAATTTCCTATTTTAATAGGAAATTTTGAAAATTTCCTATTTTTATAGGAAATTTTGAAAATTTCCTATTTTTATAGGAAATTTTGAAAATTTCCTATTTTTATAGGAAATTTTGAAAATTTCCTATTTTTATAGGAAATTTTGAAAATTTCCTATTTTTATAGGAAATTTTGAAAATTTCCTATTTTTATAGGAAATTTTAAAAATTTCCTATTTTTATAGGAAATTTTGAAAATTTCCTATTTTTATAGGAAATTTTGAAAATTTCCTATTTTTATAGGAAATTTTGAAAATTTCCTATTTTTATAGGAAATTTTGAAAATTTCCTATTTTTATAGGAAATTTTGAAAATTTCCTATTTTAATAGGAAATTTTGAAAATTTCCTATTTTAATAGGAAATTTTGAAAATTTCCTATTTTTATAAGAAATTTTGAAAATTTCCTATTTTTATAGGAAATTTTGAAAATTTCCTATTTTTATAGGAAATTTTGAAAATTTCCTATTTTTATAGGAAATTTTGAAAATTTCCTATTTTTATAGGAAATTTTGAAAATTTCCTATTTTTATAGGAAATTTTGAAAATTTCCTATTTTTATAGGAAATTTTGAAAATTTCCTATTTTTATAGGAAATATTGAAAATTTCCTATTTTTATAGGAAATATTGAAAATTTCCTATTTTTATAGGAAATTTTGAAAATTTCCTATTTTTATATGAAATTTTGAAAATTTCCTATTTTTATAGGAAATTTTGAAAATTTCCTATTTTTATAGGAAATTTTGAAAATTTCCTATTTTTATAGGAAATTTTGAAAATTTCCTATTTTTATAGGAAATTTTGAAAATTTCCTATTTTTATAGGAAATTTTGAAAATTTCCTATTTTTATAGGAAATTTTGAAAATTTCCTATTTTTATAGGAAATTTTGAAAATTTCCTATTTTTATAGGAAATTTTGAAAATTTCCTATTTTTATAGGAAATTTTGAAAATTTCCTATTTTATAGGAAATTTTGAAAATTTCCTATTTTTATAGGAAATTTTGAAAATTTTCTATTTTTATAGGAAATTTTGAAAATTTCCTATTTTTATAGAAAATTTTGAAAATTTCCTATTTTTATAGGAAATTTTGAAAATTTCCTATTTTTATATGAAATTTTGAAAATTTCCTATTTTTATAGGAAATTTTGAAAATTTCCTATTTTTATAGGAAATTTTGAAAATTTCCTATTTTATAGGAAATTTTGAAAATTTCCTACTTTTATAGGAAATTTTGAAAATTTCCTATTTTTATAGGAAATTTTGAAAATTTCCTATTTTTATAGGAAATTTTGAAAATTTCCTATTTTTATAGGAAATTTTGAAAATTTCCTATTTTTATAGGAAATTTTGAAAATTTCCTATTTTTATAGGAAATTTTGAAAATTTCCTATTTTTATAGGAAATTTTGAAAATTTCCTATTTTTATAGGAAATTTTGAAAATTTCCTATTTTTATAGGAAATTTTGAAAATTTCCTATTTTTATAGGAAATTTTGAAAATTTCTTATTTTTATAGGAAATTTTGAAAATTTCCTATTTTTATAGGAAATTTTGAAAATTTCCTATTTTTATAGGAAATTTTGAAAATTTCCTATTTTTATAGGAAATTTTGAAAATTTCCTATTTTTATAGGAAATTTTGAAAATTTCCTATTTTTATAGGAAATTTTGAAAATTTCCTATTTTTATAGGAAATTTTGAAAATTTCCTATTTTTATAGGAAATTTTGAAAATTTCCTATTTTTATAGGAAATTTTGAAAATTTCCTATTTTTATAGGAAATTTTGAAAATTTCCTATTTTTATAGGAAATTTTGAAAATTTCCTATTTTTATAGGAAATTTTGAAAATTTCCTATTTTTATAGGAAATTTTGAAAATTTCCTATTTTTATAGGAAATTTTGAAAATTTCCTATTTTTATAGGAAATTTTGAAAATTTCCTATTTTTATAGGAAATTTTGAAAATTTCCTATTTTTATAGGAAATTTTGAAAATTTCCTATTTTTATAGGAAATTTCTATATGAAATTTTGAAAATTTCCTATAAAAATAGGAAATTTTCAAAATTTCCTATTTTTATAGGGTAATAATGGGCGAAAAGTTTTTCTTAACCAATGAAATATTCGTATATCAATAATTTTAATTTTGTATTACAAATAAGTACCTCTTAACAGATTTTGCTTTAATTTATATTTTAAAAATATGTATAAATCAAATATTTATTGTAGTATTATTTGATTAATAATTAAAAATAATTACATTTAAATTCCACGCAAAAGGTGGTAATTTATGGAAATTGCCCTTTTAGTCATTTGTATATATGAGTATACAAGTGCAAATATACATAAGATACTTAAACTTTTAACTCATATTAAAAAAAAATATATACAATATTTTCTCGCAAATATTTACTATAATCCTTTAAATTTCCACTCAAAATCCCATAATTATAATTATATGAAATAAATACTTGAGCATAAAGAATTCATTATTGCTATACTTTAGCATACAATAACATTTTTTACTACGGATTGAATTTACAAAAACAAAAAGGATATCTACTTATATATTCTGAAAACAGATTTTTTTTCGAATCATCAATTTTATTTATCTCAACAATAAATGCGAATATTTTTAATTCTCAAATAAATAAATGTATAAATTTTCATTAATACAGCAATAATTTCTATAATGGAATTCAAGAGCTGCCCAGCAGTTGTAGATATAAAGAAAGGCCACCAAAACTGATTACGTTTAAAATGGGTCATACAAAGTAAAAGGTCCCTTTTGAACCTACTACACTTTTAGATGGTACTTAAACTTCGTTTCGCTACACTTTGTAGGCAGTTAGTACTTTAATTTATAGCTTCTTTATTTCATTGCGAGATTTTGCAAGTGTTTGGGTAAAATTATCATTAATTAGACAAGGCCCCTCTCTTCTTTAATAAATCTGTTCATTCATTTAGTTTTTTATGTGCTTCCCTTTTCATTCATTGTTTAAATTTTTTCATTATTTGCCCTTCTCTATTTTAACGATCAAAATTAATTACAAATTACTATTGTCGTCATAATCATTACAAAGATTATTGTTATTGTTTTTACTATTTATTATTTGAATGATGCTGTCATTGTGGTAAATATTGTAGTTCTGGTGGCTAGCGCTAGTAAAAGTATTAACTGACAAGTAAACGCTGGCAGTGTCGACTCTACTATAGCCTACTCCTGCACCTTAACTATAAGATCTTTTTAAAGTTACTAAATAAAGTCTGGCTAGACTATCGATGAGACTATATACAAAATTTTATATAAAGACAGGAAATTTTCAAAATATCCATAAAAATAAAGAAATTTTCGAAATTTCCTATAAAAATAAGAAATTTTCAAAATTTCCTATAAAAATAAGAATTTTTCAGAATTTTCTATAAAAATAAGAAATTTTTAAAATTTTCTATAAAAGTAAGAAATTTTCGAAGCTTCCTATAAAAATAAGAAATTTTAAAATTACCTTTAAAAAAAGGAAATTTTCAAAATTTTCTATTAAAAAAATAAGAAATTTTTAAAATTTCCTATAAAAACAGGAAATTTTCAAAATTCCCTATAAAAACAAGAAATTTTCAAATGTTCAAAATTTCCTATAAAAATAAGAAATTTTCAAAATTTCCTATAAAAATAAGAAATTTTCAAAATTTCCTCTAAAAATAAGAAATTTTCCAAATTTCCTATACAAATCAGAAATTTTTAACATTTTCTATAAAAAAAAGATACTATCAAAATTTTTTATAAAAATAAGAAATTTTCAGTATTTCCTACAAAAATTAGAAATTTTTTAAAAGATTCTTATAAAAATAAGAAATTTTGAAAAATTTACTATAAAAATATTAACATTTTCAAAAATTTCCTATAAAAATAAGAAAATTTTGAAAATTTTCCCTAAAAATAAGAAATTTTTCAAAAATTTCCCTAAAAATAAGAAATTGTTTAAAAATTTCTTATAAAAATAAGGAATTTTTGAAAAATTTCTTATAAAAATAAGAAATTTTTAAAAAATTTCTATAAAAATAAGAAATTTTCAAAATTTCTTATGTAAATAAAAATTTTTCAAAATTTCCTATAAAAACAGGAAATTTCAAAACTTCCTATTAAAAAGGAATCTTTCAAAATTTCCTACAAAAATAGGAAATTTTCAAAATTTCCTACAAAAGTAGGAAATTTTCAAAATTTCCTATAAAAATAAAAAAATTTTCAAAATTTCCAACAAAAATAAGAAATTTTCAAAATTTCCTATAAAAATAAGAAATTTTCAAAATTTCCTATAAAATTTTTTATATAAGAAATTTTTAAAATTTCCTATAAAAATAGGAAATTTTTTAAAAATTTCCTATAAAAATAAGAAATTTTTAATAAATTTCCTATAAAAATTAGAAATTTTTGAAACATTTCCTATGAATATAAGAAATTTTTGAAAAATTTCGTATAAAAATAAGAAATTTTTGAAAATTTTTTTTTTTTTAAATAAGAAATTTTTGAAAAAAATAAGAAATTTTTTAAAAATTTCGTATAAAAATAACAATTTTTTGAAATTTTTGAAAAATTTCCTATAAAAATAAGAAATTTTTGATAAATTTCCTACAAAAATAAGAAATTTTTGAAAAATTTCCTATAAAAATAAGAAATTTTTGAAAAATTTCCTATAAAAATAAGAAAATTTTGAAAAATTTCCTATAAAAATAAGAAATTTTTGAAAAATTTCCTATAAAAATAAAAAATTTTTGAAACATTTTCTATGAAAATAAGAAAGTTTTGAAAAATTTCTTACAAAAATAAGAAATTTTTGAAAAATTTCATATAAAAGTAAGAAATTTTTGAAACATTTCCTATGAAAATAAGAAATTTTTGAAAAATTTCCTATAAAAATAGGAAATTTTTGAAAAATTTCATATAAAAATAGGAAATTTTTGAAAAATTTCTTATAAAAATAAGAAATTTTTGAAAAATTTCTTATAAAAATAAGAAATTTTTGAAAACTTTCCTATAAAAATAAGAAATTTTTGAAAAATTTCCTATAAAAATAAGAAATTTTTGAAAAATTTCCTATAAAAATAAGAAATTTTTGAAACATTTCCTATGAAAAAAAGGAATTTTTGAAAAATTTCTTATAAAAAAAAGAAATTGTTGAAAAATTTCATATAAAAATAAGAAATTTTTGAAACATTTCCTATAAAAATAAGAAATTTTTGAAACATTTCCTAAAAAAATAAGAAATTTTTGAAAATTTTCTTATAAAAATAAAAAAATTTTGAAAAATTTCTTATAAAATTAAGAAATTTTTGAAAAATTTCTTATAAAAATAAGAAAATTTTGAAAAATTTCTTATAAAAAAAAAATTGTTGAAAAATACGAAATTTTTGAAAATTTGAAATTTTTGAAAAATTTCTTATAAAATAAAGAAATTTTTGAAAAATTTCTTATAAAATAAAGAAATTTTGCAAAAATTTCTTATGAAAATAACAAATTTTTGAAAAATTTCTTATTAGAGTAAGAAATTTTTGAAAAATTTCCTATAAAAATAAGAAATTTTTGAAAATTTTCCTATAAAAATAAGAAATTTTTGAAAAATTTCCTATAAAAATAAGAAATTTTTGAAACATTTCCTATGAAAATAAGAAATTTTTGAAAAATTTCTTATAAAAATAAAAAATTTTGAAAAATTTCTTATAAAATTAAGAAATTTTTGAAAAATTTCTTATAAATATAAGAAAATTTTGAAAAATTTCTTATAAAAAAAAAATTTTTGAAAAATACGAAATTTTTGAAAATTTTCTTATAAAAATTTGAAATTTTTGAAAAATTTCTTATAAAATAAAGAAATTTTGCAAAAATTTCTTATGAAAATAACAAATTTTTGAAAAATTTCTTATTAGAGTAAGAAATTTTTGAAAAATTTCCTATAAAAATAAGAAATTTTTGAAAAATTTCCTATAAAAATAAGAAATTTTTAAAAATTTTCCTATAAAAATAAGAAATTTTTGAAAAATTTCCTATAAAAATAAGAAATTTTTGAAACATTTCCTATGAAAATAAGAAATTTTTGAAAAATTTCTTACAAAAATAAGATACTTTTGAAAAATTTCTTATAAAAAAAGAAATTTTTGAAAAATTTCATATAAAGATAAGAAATTTTTGAAACATTTCCTATAAAAATAAGAAATTTTTGAAAAATTTCTTATAAAAATAAAAAATTTTTGAAAAATTTCTTATAAAAAGAAGAAATTTTAGAAAAATTTCCTTTAAAAATAAGAAATTTTTGAAACATTTCCTATGAAAATAAGAAATTTTTGAAAAAGTTCTTATAAAAATAAGAAATTTTTGAAAAATTTTTTATAAAAATAAAAAATTTTTGAAAAATTTCTTATAAAATTAAGAAATTTTTGAAAAATAATAAGAAATTATTAAAATTTCCTATAAAAATAAAAAATTTTTAAAACTCCCTATAAAAAGAAGAAATTTTCAAAATTTCCTATAAAAATAAGAAATTTCCAAACTTTCCTATAAAAATAAGAAATTTTCTAAATTTCCTTTAAAAATTAAAAATTTTCAACAGTTATTTAGGGTATTAAATTGTCAGTGTTAACACAGTTTATTCTTACTATTGTTAGAAAAGCTGCTTTCCTGGGCAGCTTTCATAGTTATAGTTTGATATTTCTTATTATAATACTTTCGCTAAATTGTCTATGGTAGTTTTGTAATTATGTGGAGAATATAAAGATGACCTAGAACAAAAATCTGATTAAAATGGTAACATTATAATTATCATTTTCATTTACAATGACAATAAACACAATTGTTGTTAAGGTCCTTACAAAGTTAATGCCCCAAATAAAAATTTATTATTAAATTATATAAAGCATATTTTTGAAAAGAGTTGAATAAATTTTTATAGGGCTTAATAGTGAAACCATAAAGAAAATTTTTAAATTAAATTTCAGGAATGAAAAAATATGTAACTTAAATTTTGGTATAATTTTGAATGTCTACTTATGTAGGTATAAAGATTTCATTATCAAATTATCAGCCATTTTTTAGTTATGCATAAATTTGTCATAAAAAATGCTGATTATCAAGGTTTCAAGCTTGTCAGACATTTATTTGCATAACTTAACTGACGATGGGGCTATTTAGTCGGGTACATCAAACAGGCTTTCCCAGGAAACCCACTGTGCAACTAAAGTTTTTTTGTGTTTCAAACAAAAATATTCATTTGAACGGATGAAACATAAATATGTGACAGAATAAAAAAATTAATATACATATAAAATTCTTGCTGACAGCCCCAAAGAAACTTTGCCACTACAAAACAATTCATACGAAAGTTACAATTCCTATAACAAATAATTAAAAAAAAACAAAACACTTCTAGATTTTGACAGAATTAGAATAACTTGAACGTCAAAACAACAACTCAAGGATAATTTTAATGAAAATGCTAATAATTGACTTTGTTAGTTCGTACGACAAATTAATTTTCAGAACATCTTTTTCCAACTACGACATTTTGTTGATATCTTATGAATAAGTCAATAGACTTTGATGAAATTGAACTGAAGTAAGGTAGAAATATTTTTTAATAGACCCCCGAAGGAGGTATCCAAATATAAAATATATGATAAGTAAGGTAAACTTTGAATACGTAGAAGGGAGTTTGGTCAGAAATTAATACAAATATAAGTTATGGCAGAACTTTGTCTTTGAAATTGAAGAAAACAAATTGGATGTTACCCTACTATACGTAAAGTCGACTAGTCTAACTATACACATATATAGTCGAGGAGATTATATATACCCCAGACGACTAATTTTAGTTGAAATTGATTTAACGGGTATTAACATTTTTGGCCTGAACCTTTTAGGAAACAAATTAGTTTTGTATCATATCTTGATTAACATTTGTTTATGTAAGAGGTTAATGCAAGCACTTAATTAGATTGATTAATTTATTTGTCTATACAAATAATAGAACAATAAATAGTTACAATAAATAAACAAAATTGACAAATGTTTATTTTCATTAGTCAATTAAGATTAAGTGCGAATACTTCAAACATTTGTTATGCAACATGGACACTAATTGACAAAATAAATACACTAAAGTATAAAAAAGGATATTTTTGAAAAATTTCCAATAAAACTTGGAAATTTTGAAAATCTTCCTATAAAAAAAGCAAACTTTTGAAAAAT
Organism: Stomorhina lunata; assembly: GCA_933228675.1. Classification (NCBI taxonomy): domain Eukaryota; kingdom Metazoa; phylum Arthropoda; class Insecta; order Diptera; family Rhiniidae; genus Stomorhina; species Stomorhina lunata. Next base: position 226,100 of record CAKOFX010000002.1, on the reverse strand, counting down.
TTCCTATAAAAATAGGAAATTTTTGAAAATATTCCTATAAAAAAAGGAAATTTTTGAAAAATTTCCTATAAAAAAAAGGAAACTTTTGAAAAACTTCCTAAAAAAAACAAGAAATTTTTTTAAAAATTTGCTATAAAAAAAGGAAATTTTTGAAAAAATTTCCTACACAAATTGGAAATTTTTGAAAAATTTCCTATACAAATAGGCATTTTTTGAAAAAATTCCTATTTAAATAGAAAATTTTTAAAAAATTTCCTATAAAATGTAGAAATTTTTGAAAAATTTCCTATTAAATAAAGAAATTTTTGACAAATTTCCTATAAAAACAGGAAATTTTTGAAAAATTTTGTAAAAAAAATAGGAAATTTTTGAAAATTTTTCCCAAAAAAATAGGAAATTTAAAAAAAAATTCCTATCCAAATATTTAATTTAAAAAAAAGTCCAATAAAAATAGGAAATTTTTGAAAAATTTCCTATAAAAATAGGAAATTTTTGAAAAATTTCCTATAAAAATAGGAAATTTTTGAAAAATTTCCTATAAAAATAGGAAATTTTTGAAAAATTTCCTATAAAAATAGGAAATTTTTGAAAAATTTCCTATAAAAATAGGAAATTTTTGAAAAATTTCCTATAAAAATAGGAAATTTTTGAAAAATTTCCTATAAAAATAGGAAATTTTTGAAAAATTTCCTATAAAAATAGGAAATTTTCGAAAAATTTCCTATAAAAATAGGAAATTTTTGAAAAATTTCCTATAAAAATAGGAAATTTTTGAAAAATTTCCTATAAAAATAGGAAATTTTTGAAAAATTTCCTATAAAAATAGGAAATTTTTGAAAAATTTCCTATAAAAATAGGAAATTTTTGAAAAATTTCCTATAAAAATAGGAAATTTTTGAAAAATTTCCTATAAAAATAGGAAATTTTTGAAAAATTTCCTATAAAAATAGGAAATTTTTGAAAAATTTCCTATAAAAATAGGAAATTTTTGAAAAATTTCCTATAAAAATAGGAAATTTTTGAAAAATTTCCTATAAAAATAGGAAATTTTTGAAAAATTTCCTATAAAAATAGGAAATTTTTGAAAAATTTCCTATAAAAATAGGAAATTTTTGAAAAATTTCCTATAAAAATAGGAAATTTTTGAAAAATTTCCTATAAAAATAGGAAATTTTTGAAAAATTTCCTATAAAAATAGGAAATTTTTGAAAAATTTCCTATAAAAATAGGAAATTTTTGAAAAATTTCCTATAAAAATAGGAAATTTTTGAAAAAATTCCTATAAAAATAGGAAATTTTTGAAAAAATTCCTATAAAAATAGGAAATTTTTGAAAAATTTCCTATAAAAATAGGAAATTTTTGAAAAATTTCCTATAAAAATAGGAAATTTTTAAAAAATTTCCTATAAAAATAGGAAATTTTTGAAAAATTTCCTATAAAAATAGGAAATTTTTGAAAAATTTCCTATAAAAATAGGAAATTTTTGAAAAATTTCCTATAAAAATAGGAAATTTTTGAAAAATTTCCTATAAAAATAGGAAATTTTTGAAAAATTTCCTATAAAAATAGGAAATTTTTGAAAAATTTCCTATAAAAATAGGAAATTTTTGAAAAATTTCCTATAAAAATAGGAAATTTTTGAAAAATTTCCTATAAAAATAGGAAATTTTTGAAAAATTTCCTATAAAAATAGGAAATTTTTGAAAAATTTCCTATAAAAATAGGAAATTTTTGAAAAATTTCCTATAAAAATAGGAAATTTTTGAAAAATTTCCTATAAAAATAGGAAATTTTTGAAAAATTTCCTATAAAAATAGGAAATTTTTGAAAAATTTCCTATAAAAATAGGAAATTTTTGAAAAATTTCCTATAAAAATAGGAAATTTTTGAAAAATTTCCTATAAAAATAGGAAATTTTTGAAAAATTTCCTATAAAAATAGGAAATTTTTGAAAAATTTCCTATAAAAATAGGAAATTTTTGAAAAATTTCCTATAAAAATAGGAAATTTTTGAAAAATTTCCTATAAAAATAGGAAATTTTTGAAAAATTTCCTATAAAAATAGGAAATTTTTGAAAAATTTCCTATAAAAATAGGAAATTTTTGAAAAATTTCCTATAAAAATAGGAAATTTTTGAAAAATTTCCTATAAAAATAGGAAATTTTTGAAAAATTTCCTATAAAAATAGGAAATTTTTGAAAAATTTCCTATAAAAATAGGAAATTTTTGAAAAATTTCCTATAAAAATAGGAAATTTTTGAAAAATTTCCTATAAAAATAGGAAATTTTTGAAAAATTTCCTATAAAAATAGGAAATTTTTGAAAAATTTCCTATAAAAATAGGAAATTTTTGAAAAATTTCCTATAAAAATAGGAAATTTTTGAAAAATTTCCTATAAAAATAGGAAATTTTTGAAAAATTTCCTATAAAAATAGGAAATTTTTGAAAAATTTCCTATAAAAATAGGAAATTTTTGAAAAATTTCCTATAAAAATAGGAAATTTTTGAAAAATTTCCTATAAAAATAGGAAATTTTTGAAAAATTTCCTATAAAAATAGGAAATTTTTGAAAAATTTCCTATAAAAATAGGAAATTTTTGAAAAATTTCCTATAAAAATAGGAAATTTTTGAAAAATTTCCTATAAAAATAGGAAATTTTTGAAAAATTTCCTATAAAAATAGGAAATTTTTGAAAAATTTCCTATAAAAATAGGAAATTTTTGAAAAATTTCCTATAAAAATAGGAAATTTTTGAAAAATTTCCTATAAAAATAGGAAATTTTTGAAAAAATTCCTATAAAAATAGGAAATTTTTGAAAAAAATTCCTATAAAAATAGGAAATTTTTGAAAAAATTCCTATAAAAATAGGAAATTTTTGAAAAATTTCCTATAAAAATAGGAAACTTTTGAAAAATTTCCTATAAAAATAGGAAATTTTTGAAAAATTTCCTATAAAAATAGGAAATTTTTGAAAAATTTCCTATAAAAATAGGAAATTTTTGAAAAATTTCCTATAAAAATAGGAAATTTTTGAAAAATTTCCTATAAAAATAGGAAATTTTTGAAAAATTTCCTATAAAAATAGGAAATTTTTGAAAAATTTCCTATAAAAATAGGAAATTTTTGAAAAATTTCCTATAAAAATAGGAAATTTTTGAAAAATTTCCTATAAAAATAGGAAATTTTTGAAAAATTTCCTATAAAAATAGGAAATTTTTGAAAAATTTCCTATAAAAATAGGAAATTTTTGAAAAATTTCCTATAAAAATAGGAAATTTTTGAAAAATTTCCTATAAAAATAGGAAATTTTTGAAAAATTTCCTATAAAAATAGGAAATTTTTGAAAAATTTCCTATAAAAATAGGAAATTTTTGAAAAATTTCCTATAAAAATAGGAAATTTTTGAAAAATTTCCTATAAAAATAGGAAATTTTTGAAAAATTTCCTATAAAAATAGGAAATTTTTGAAAAATTTCCTATAAAAATAGGAAATTTTTGAAAAATTTCCTATAAAAATAGGAAATTTTTGAAAAATTTCCTATAAAAATAGGAATTTTTTGAAAAATTTCCTATAAAAATAGGAAATTTTTGAAAA